>ONZH01008869.1:0-86823 GCA_900303285.1 Rhinella marina
CTGTATAACTACTGTGAGGGGGCACATATCTGGTATAACTACTGTGAGGGGCACATATCTGGTATAACTACTGTGAGGGGCACAATATCTGTGAGGGGCATACTGGTATAAACTACTGTGAGGGGGCACATATCTGGTATAACTACTGTGAGGGGGCACATATCTGGTATAACTACTGTGAGGGGCACATATCTGTGAGGGGCACATATCTGGTATAACTACTGTGAGGGGGCACATATCTGGTATAACTACTGTGAGGGGCACATATCTGGTATAACTATAACTACTGTGAGGGGCACATATCTGGTATAACTACTGTGAGGGGGGCACATATCTGGTATAACTACTGTGAGGGGCACATATCTGGTATAACTACTGTGAGGGCATATACTACTAGGGGGCACATATCTGTATAACTATATCTGGTATAACTACTGGGGGGCACATATCTGTGGAGGGGCACATATCTGGTATACTACTGTGAGGGGCACATATCTGGTATAACTACTGTGAGGGGCTGTGAGGGGCACATATCTGGTATAACTAAACTACTGTGAGGGGGCACATATCTGGTATAACTACTGTGAGGGGGGGCACATATCTGGTATAAACTGTGAGGGGCTGTGTAGGGGCACATATCTGGTATAACTACTGTGAGGGGGTACACATATCTGTGAGGGGGCACATATCTGTGAGGGGCACATATATACTACTGTGAGGGGCACATATCTGGGTATAACTGTATATATACTACTGTGAGGGGGCACATATCTGTGTATCTGGTAAACTACTGTGAGGGGCACATATCTACTACTGTGTATCTGGTATAACTACTGTGAGGGGCACATATCTGTGTATAAATACTGTGAGGGGCACATATCTGGTACTACTGTGAGGGGCACATATCTGGTATATAACTGTGTATAACTACTATCTGTGAGAGGGCACATATCTGGTATAACACATATCGGGCATACTGGTATAACTACTGTGAGGGGCACATATCTGTATAACTACTGTGAGGGGGCACATATCTGGTATATCTGGTACTACTGTGAGGGGCACATATCTGTACTGTGAGGGGGCACATATCTGGTATAACTACTGTGAGGGGCACATATCTGGTTATACACATATCTGGTATACACTGTGACTACTGTGAGGAGGGCACATATCTGGTATAACTACTGTGAGGGGCACATATCTGGTATAACTACTGTGAGGGGGCACATATCTGGTATAACTACTGTGAGGGGCACATATCTGGTATAACTACTGTGAGGGGCACATATCTGTATAACTACTGGAGGGGGCACATATCTGGTATAACTGTGAGGGGGCACATATCTGGTATAGTGGGGGGGCACATATCTGGTATAACTACTGTGAGGGGGTATAACACTATATCTGGTATACTACTAGTGGGGGCACATATCTGGGTGTATGTGTATAGTTATGCTTTGGGTGGAGTTGGAGGTGTGGGTCAGTATGGAGAAACTTCTGTGGTGCACATATTGTCCATCTTTACAATTTTCAAAATTAGGAAGGTGTGAAACTGTGGGGGCATTTTATTACCAGTGGGCATTATTGGGGCATTGTCTGGTGTGATGATCGGGGAAGCCATCACATATGACGGTCGCCCCCTAGTAATGATACAAGGACACTGACAGCTCAGTGATATGTACAGGACATCCTCTTATGGCAGGGCTTCCATTTTTAGCAGGATAATGCTCCCAGGAATGTCTCCTCCAGATTACAGCACTTTCTTGGCCGCCCGGTCACCGGATTTATCAATAATCCAGCATTTATGGGACCAGCTGGGACCACCTAGGAGTGTGCAGGATCTACAGACCCAGGGGTAACCTCTGTGGGCAGGGTCGGACTGGCCCACTAGAGGATCCTCCGGTGGGCCCAAAGCTCTGACCATAACTGACCCCTAATAAAACTGGGCCCTTGAGGTCCTATATACACAGATTGCAGGCCCTCAGAATCGTTTACTCTGGTGGGCCCAAGGGACCAGTCCGACGCAGGATACCGTATGGAACCTGTATGCCTCCATGCCTAACCGTATCTCAGCTACAACTAGAGGCCGTATCTCATCTTGTATCCAGGCTAGAGGCCGTATCTCATCTTGTATCCAGACTAGAGGCTGTATCTCATCTTGTATCCAGGCTAGAGGCCGTATCTCATCTTGTATCCAGGCTGGAGGCCGTATCTCATCTTGTATCCAGGCTAGAGGCCGTATCTCATCTTGTATCCAGGCTAGAGGCCGTATCTCATCTTGTATCCAGGCTAGAGGCCATATCTCATCTTGTATCCAGGCTAGAGGCTGTATCTCATCTTGTATCCAGGCTAGAGGCCGTATCTCATCTTGTATCCAGGCTAGAGGCCGTATCTCATCTTGTATCCAGGCTAGAGGCCGTATCTCATCTTGTATCCAGGCTGGAGGCCGTATCTCATCTTGTATCCAGGCTAGAGGCCGTATCTCATCTTGTATCCAGGCTAGAGGCCGTATCTCATCTTGTATCCAGGCCAGAGGCGGCTCCTCAGGGTCCTAGAGCTCCTTTCAATTATATGGTTCTCCCCAATAAACTTCCCCTTTCGCTCTAAGGCCTGGTTCACACGACCACACTTGGTCCATGTGTCGTCACATCCCCCGGACTGACCTCATCCCCTGGACTGACCGCGGTTCCCTCCCCTCGCGGCATCATAGTCCAATGAAACATACAAAGTGACGACACACGGTGAGAGGGGCAAAGTCATTCTCCAGATCACAGACGTGACCCCCTGCACCCTAGGGGGATAATTGGGGTACCAGCATCTACTGTGGGTATCAGACAGAAGTGACCCACAATGGGATGATCAGGACCACCCGGGACCCCACATGATCAGGACCACCCCGGACCCTAGATGATTAGGACCACACTCTCTACACACCAATATACAGACAGCATGCTCTACACCACAGATGACCAGGACCACCCTACACACAGGAAAAGATTGCCCAGCCAATCAGGCCCTCGAGCTGCTCAGGGGTACACCAAGTATTTAAGTCAATGTATATGTGAGTCTGGACGTAGCACGCAGTGCGGGACATGGGCAGTGTTGGACTGGGATGCCTAGGGCTCATCGTACGGGTACATTCAAATATTACCAGCAGCAAGATGAGCAAGACCAGCAGCAAAACCAGTTCCGTCCACTGGGATGTGGTGGTCCGGGTCATGGTGGCTGTGTGGCAGGTTCAGAATGGACTGAGTTCTATTCCCTGGGGGAGGGGGGGGGGTAGGACTGAGTTATCCAGGGTGGGGGGACTGGTGAGGGGCAGATAATGTGATGCCATAGGTTCCTGGGGTCTGATCAGAGTGCAGCTAGGTCTGGTGTAGCAGATGGGGCCACAGAGATATGGAAGGAGATGAATGCTCCTGGAGGACCCATGATTGCTTCATCTGTGATGTCAGCCATGGGCAGTATGTCCAGGTAATGGCTGCTCTGTATGAGACCCGTCAGTGACGGGGGAAAGACTTTGAGAAGAGCAGGGCCCTGCGTTATGGGGGGGGATGTCCTCTCTAGGGGTGACCGTTATGTGGGCTCTCAGCGTGTCCAGTGGTTTTGCTGCCTTAAGTGTGGGGAGAACCAGAGGAACGGACATTACGTAGATTATATTTGGGCAGAGGTCAGGGCCAGAGATTCTTCATGAGGGGTAAGTCAGTCCACCTCAAGGGGGAACCAAAGAGATGGGGATCAGCCCGATTCTTGGAGGTAAGTCCATGTGGACGTCGCTCTGGGGGGGCATTATAATGGACCATGTTTGCAGGGACCTCTTGACGGGTAATGGGGGGGCAGTAGTACGGATGTCTGTGGGTGAAGGGCTCGGGGTGCAGCTGGGTTACATCTGACATCTGGTGACCACCATTGGTCAGAGATGCAGTTTATCACAATCAGTTCTCTGCCCACCAGTTCTGGGGGAGCCTCGGATGTGACACTTCTGAGCGTCCCACCCTGAGAGGGGCTCCAGCCGCAGTTAGGACTCCTTCAGCTGCCATTACCAAGATCCAGAGACAGGAGAATGAGGGAAAGTATGATCCCCGTGTGGATTTCTACAACTTTCTAATAGACTTTGTGGTCCATTTGCAAGATTCCTGCTTGCTGGTTGGAATTATGAAGGTTTGTTACAGTGTATCAGTTGCTGAACTTTTACATTTTTAGTACAGAGGACTGGAGGAGGCGTGAGGCTAGGCAAACCTCGAGGTGCTGAGGAAAATCCCAAATAAGACTCTGGCGCCATCTGGTGGAAGCTGGAGATCCTCAGCGGAGGAAGCAGAACTGATGATGATGAAGTCTAGCAGGGGTGTAGCAATAGGGGAAGCAGGGGAAGCAGCTGCTTTGGGGCCCAGACCCACAAGGGGCCCCCTCAGGAGGGAGACTAAAAGATTTTATTGTCAGGCCCCCCCTCAACAGTATTATACAATGACATTATATACAGTGACACTATAGGAAGCGGATGGAGCGGCTGTCAGGCCTTGTCTGGGAGAGCTCAATCTTGACTGGCCACAAGAGTGAGGGTTGCAAGGAAGTTTCTGGGGGGCCCCATTCAAAAATTTGCTGTGGGGCCCAGTTAGTTGTAGTTACGCCACTGTTACAGGTTATAATCACTGAAGGTCTGGAGTGTAATATTATTACAGGTTATAATCACTGGAGGTCTGGAGGGTAATATTATTACAGGTTACAGTCACTGGAGGTCTGGAGTGTAATATTATTACAGGTTATAATCACTGGAGGTCTGGAGGGTAATATTATTACAGGTTATAATCACTGGAGGTCTGGAGTGTAATATTATTACAGGTTATAGTCACTGGAGGTCTGGAGTGTAATATTATTACAGGTTATAGTCACTGGAGGTCTGGAGGGTAATATTATTACAGGTTATAATCACTGGAGGTCTGGAGTGTAATATTATTACAGGTTATAGTCACTGGAGGTCTGGAGTGTAATATTATTACAGGTTATAGTCACTGGAGGTCTGGAGGGTAATATTATTACAGGTTACAGTCACTGGAGGTCTGGAGTGTAATATTATTACAGGTTATAGTCACTGGAGGTCTGGAGTGTAATATTATTACAGGTTATAGTCACTGGAGGTCTGGACTGTAATATTATTACAGGTTATAATCACTGGAGGTCTGGAGTGTAATATTATTACGGGTTATAGTCACTGGAGGTCTGGAGTGTAATATTATTACAGGTTATAATCACTGGAGGTCTGGAGTGTAATATTATTACAGGTTATTAATCACTGGAGGTCTGGAGGGTAATATTATTACAGGTTATAGTCACTGGAGGTCTGGAGTGTAATATTATTACAGGTTATAGTCACTGGAGGTCTGGAGTGTAATATTATTACAGGTTATAATCACTGGAGGTCTGGAGTGTAATATTATTACAGGTTATAGTCACTGGAGGTCTGGAGTGTAATATTACAGGTTATAATCACTGGAGGTCTGGAGTGTAATATTATTACAGGTTATAGTCACTGGAGGTCTGGAGTGTAATATTATTACAGGTTATAGTCACTGGAGGTCTGGAGTGTAATATTATTACAGGTTATAGTCACTGGAGGTCTGGAGTGTAATATTACAGGTTATAATCACTGGAGGTCTGGAGTGTAATATTATTACAGGTTATAGTCACTGGAGGTCTGGAGTGTAATATTATTACAGGTTATAGTCACTGGAGGTCTGGAGTGTAATATTATTACAGGTTATAATCACTGGAGGTCTGGAGTGTAATATTACAGGTTATAATCACTGGAGGTCTGGAGTGTAATATTATTACAGGTTATAGTCACTGGAGGTCTGGAGTGTAATATTATTACAGGTTACAGTCACTGGAGGTCTGGAGTGTAATATTATTACAGGTTATAATCACTGGAGGTCTGGAGTGTAATATTATTACAGGTTATAGTCACTGGAGGTCTGGAGTGTAATATTACAGGTTATAATCACTGGAGGTCTGGAGTGTAATATTATTACAGGTTATAATCACTGGAGGTCTGGAGGGTAATATTATTACAGGTTACAGTCACTGGAGGTCTGGAGTGTAATATTATTACAGGTTATAGTCACTGGAGGTCTGGAGTGTAATATTATTACAGGTTATAATCACTGGAGGTCTGGAGGGTAATATTATTACAGGTTACAGTCACTGGAGGTCTGGAGTGTAATATTATTACAGGTTACAGTCACTGGAGGTCTGGAGTGTAATATTATTACAGGTTATAGTCACTGGAGGTCTGGAGTGTAATATTATTACAGGTTACAGTCACTGGAGGTCTGGAGGGTAATATTATTACAGGTTATAGTCACTGGAGGTCTGGAGGGTAATATTATTACAGGTTATAGTCACTGGAGGTCTGGAGGGTAATATTATTACAGGTTATAGTCACTGGAGGTCTGGAGGGTAATATTATTACAGTTTATAGTCACTGGAGGTCTGGAGTGTAATATTATTACAGGTTATAGTCACTGGAGGTCTGGAGGGTAATATTATTACGGGTTATAGTCACTGGAGGTCTGGAGTGTAATATTATTACAGGTTATAATCACTGGAGGTCTGGAGTGTAATATTATTACAGGTTATAGTCACTGGAGGTCTGGAGGGTAATATTATTACAGGTTATAGTCACTGGAGGTCTGGAGTGTAATATTATTACAGGTTATAGTCACTGGAGGTCTGGAGGGTAATATTATTACGGGTTATAGTCACTGGAGGTCTGGAGTGTAATATTATTACAGGTTATAATCACTGGAGGTCTGGAGGGTAATATTATTACAGGTTATAGTCACTGGAGGTCTGGAGTGTAATATTATTACGGGTTATAGTCACTGGAGGTCTGGAGGGTAATATTATTACGGGTTATAGTCACTGGAGGTCTGGAGTGTAATATTATTACAGGTTATAATCACTGGAGGTCTGGAGGGTAATATTATTACAGGTTATAGTCACTGGAGGTCTGGAGGGTAATATTATTACAGGTTATAGTGACTGGAGGTCTGGAGGGTAATATTATTACAGGTTATAGTCACTGGAGGTCTGGAGTGTAATATTATTACAGGTTATAATCACTGGAGGTCTGGAGTGTAATATTATTACAGGTTATAATCACTGGAGGTCTGGAGTGTAATATTATTACAGGTTATAGTCACTGGAGGTCTGGAGTGTAATATTATTACAGGTTATAATCACTGGAGGTCTGGAGTGTAATATTATTACAGGTTATAGTCACTGGAGGTCTGGAGTGTAATATTATTACAGGTTATAATCACTGGAGGTCTCGAGTGTAATATTATTACAGGTTATAGTCACTGGAGGTCTGGAGTGTAATATTATTACAGGTTATAGTGACTGGAGGTCTGGAGGGTAATATTATTACAGCTTATAATCACTGGAGGTCTGGAGGGTAATATTATTACAGGTTATAGTCACTGGAGGTCTGGAGTGTAATATTATTACAGGTTATAGTCACTGGAGGTCTGGAGGGTAATATTATTACAGGTTATAATCACTGGAGGTCTGGAGGGTAATATTATTACAGGTTATAATCACTGGAGGTCTGGAGGGTAATATTATTACAGGTTATAATCACTGGAGGTCTGGAGGGTAATATTATTACAGGTTATAGTCACTGGAGGTCTGGAGGGTAATATTATTACAGGTTATAATCACTGGAGGTCTGGAGTGTAATATTATTACAGGTTATAGTCACTGGAGGTCTGGAGTGTAATATTATTACAGGTTATAATCACTGGAGGTCTGGAGTGTAATATTATTACAGGTTATAGTCACTGGAGGTCTGGAGGGTAATATTATTACAGGTTATAGTCACTGGAGGTCTGGAGTGTAATATTATTACAGGTTATAGTCACTGGAGGTCTGGAGTGTAATATTATTACAGGTTATAATCACTGGAGGTCTGGAGTGTAATATTACAGTTATAGTCACTGGAGGTCTGGAGTGTAATATTATTACAGGTTATAGTCACTGGAGGTCTGGAGTGTAATATTACAGGTTATAGTCACTGGAGGTCTGGACTGTAATATTATTACAGGTTATAATCACTGGAGGTCTGGAGTGTAATATTATTACAGGTTACAGTCACTGGAGGTCTGGAGTGTAATATTACAGGTTATAGTCACTGGAGGTCTGGAGTGTAATATTACAGGTTATAATCACTGGAGGTCTGGAGTGTAATATTATTACAGGTTATAGTCACTGGAGGTCTGGAGTGTAATATTACAGGTTATAATCACTGGAGGTCTGGAGTGTAATATTATTACAGGTTATAGTCACTGGAGGTCTGGAGTGTAATATTATTACAGGTTATAGTCACTGGAGGTCTGGAGTGTAATATTATTACAGGTTACAGTCACTGGAGGTCTGGAGTGTAATATTATTACAGGTTATAATCACTGGAGGTCTGGAGGGTAATATTATTACAGGTTATAGTCACTGGAGGTCTGGAGTGTAATATTACAGGTTATAATCACTGGAGGTCTGGAGTGTAATATTATTACAGGTTATAGTCACTGGAGGTCTGGAGTGTAATATTATTACAGGTTATAGTCACTGGAGGTCTGGAGTGTAATATTATTACAGGTTACAGTCACTGGAGGTCTGGAGTGTAATATTATTACAGGTTATAGTCACTGGAGGTCTGGAGGGTAATATTATTACAGGTTATAGTCACTGGAGGTCTGGAGTGTAATATTATTACAGGTTATAGTCACTGGAGGTCTGGAGTGTAATATTACAGGTTATAATCACTGGAGGTCTGGAGTGTAATATTATTACAGGTTATAGTCACTGGAGGTCTGGAGTGTAATATTATTACAGGTTATAATCACTGGAGGTCTGGAGTGTAATATTATTACAGGTTATAGTCACTGGAGGTCTGGAGTGTAATATTATTACAGGTTATAGTCACTGGAGGTCTGGAGGGTAATATTATTACAGGTTATAGTGACTGGAGGTCTGGAGTGTAATATTATTACAGGTTATAGTCACTGGAGGTCTGGAGTGTAATATTATTACAGGTTATAATCACTGGAGGTCTGGAGTGTAATATTACAGGTTATAGTCACTGGAGGTCTGGAGTGTAATATTATTACAGGTTATAGTCACTGGAGGTCTGGAGTGTAATATTATTACAGGTTATAGTCACTGGAGGTCTGGAGTGTAATATTATTACAGGTTATAATCACTGGAGGTCTGGAGGGTAATATTATTACAGGTTATAGTCACTGGAGGTCTGGAGGGTAATATTATTACAGGTTATAGTCACTGGAGGTCTGGAGTGTAATATTATTACAGGTTATAATCACTGGAGGTCTGGAGTGTAATATTATTACAGGTTACAGTCACTGGAGGTCTGGAGTGTAATATTATTACAGGTTATAATCACTGGAGGTCTGGAGTGTAATATTATTACAGGTTATAATCACTGGAGGTCTGGAGTGTAATATTATTACAGGTTATAGTCACTGGAGGTCTGGAGTGTAATATTTAAGTTAATCATGGGGGGTAATTATACAGGTTTCACTGGAGGTCTGGAGTGTAATATTATTACAGGTTATAGTCACTGGAGGTCTGGAGGGTAATATTATTACAGGTTATAATCACTGGAGGTCTGGAGTGTAATATTATTACAGGTTATAGTCACTGGAGGTCTGGAGTGTAATATTATTACAGGTTATAGTCACTGGAGGTCTGGAGTGTAATATTATTACAGGTTATAATCACTGGAGGTCTGGAGTGTAATATTATTACAGGTTATAGTCACTGGAGGTCTGGAGTGTAATATTATTACGGTTATAGTCACTGGAGGTCTGGAGTGTAATATTATTACAGGTTACAGTCACTGGAGGTCTGGAGTGTAATATTATTACAGGTTACAGTCACTGGAGGTCTGGAGTGTAATATTATTACAGGTTACAGTCACTGGAGGTCTGGAGTGTAATATTATTACAGGTTATAGTCACTGGAGGTCTGGAGTGTAATAATATTACAGGTTACAGTCACTGGAGGTCTGGAGTGTAATATTATTACAGGTTATAGTCACTGGAGGTCTGGAGTGTAATATTATTACAGGTTATAATCACTGGAGGTCTGGAGTGTAATATTATTACAGGTTATAATCACTGGAGGTCTCGAGTGTAATATTATTACAGGTTATAGTCACTGGAGGTCTGGAGTGTAATATTATTACAGGTTATAATCACTGGAGGTCTGGAGTGTAATATTATTACAGGTTACAGTCACTGGAGGTCTGGAGTGTAATATTATTACAGGTTATAGCCACTGGAGGTCTGGAGGGTAATATTATTACAGGTTATAATCACTGGAGGTCTGGAGGGTAATATTATTACAGGTTATAATCACTGGAGGTCTGGAGTGTAATATTATTACAGGTTATAGTCACTGGAGGTCTGGAGTGTAATATTATTACAGGTTACAGTCACTGGAGGTCTGGAGGGTAATATTATTACAGGTTATAGTCACTGGAGGTCTGGAGTGTAATATTATTACAGGTTGCAGTCACTGGAGGTCTGGAGGGTAATATTATTACAGGTTATAATCACTGGAGGTCTGGAGTGTAATATTATTACAGGTTATAATCACTGGAGGTCTGGAGTGTAATATTATTACAGGTTATAATCACTGGAGGTCTGGAGTGTAATATTATTACAGGTTATAATCACTGGAGGTCTGGAGTGTAATATTATTACAGGTTATAGTCACTGGAGGTCTGGAGTGTAATATTATTACAGGTTACAGTCACTGGAGGTCTGGAGGGTAATATTATTACAGGTTATAGTCACTGGAGGTCTGGAGTGTAATATTATTACAGGTTGCAGTCACTGGAGGTCTGGAGGGTAATATTATTACAGGTTATAATCACTGGAGGTCTGGAGTGTAATATTATTACAGGTTATAATCACTGGAGGTCTGGAGTGTAATATTATTACAGGTTATAATCACTGGAGGTCTGGAGTGTAATATTATTACAGGTTATAATCACTGGAGGTCTGGAGGGTAATATTATTACAGGTTATAGTCACTGGAGGTCTGGAGTGTAATATTATTACAGGTTACAGTCACTGGAGGTCTGGAGGGTAATATTATTACAGGTTATAGTCACTGGAGGTCTGGAGTGTAATATTATTACAGGTTGCAGTCACTGGAGGTCTGGAGGGTAATATTATTACAGGTTATAATCACTGGAGGTCTGGAGTGTAATATTATTACAGGTTATAATCACTGGAGGTCTGGAGTGTAATATTATTACAGGTTATAATCACTGGAGGTCTGGAGTGTAATATTATTACAGGTTATAATCACTGGAGGTCTGGAGTGTAATATTATTACAGGTTACAGTCACTGGAGGTCTGCAGATGGCGCTCTTATCCAGGGTTGGATTCCTCCCATGATTTGGGGTATTTGGCGCCCTGTCCCGGGTGGTTTTCTTCCTCGGGTTCGGCACGGTCCGGGTATAATACATGTACTGTGTAGCAGTTTCTTGCTGCGGTCGCTCCTGAGCGTCAGCTCTTGGGCAGTGGGGGGCTGGGCGCAGTGGCTCCAGGCGTGGCCGCTCTACAGTTAGGAGGAAGTTTATGACTTGTGGTTTTTTCGTTGGTGACGAGTCGGGAGCTGAACCACGTGATGGCGCCGGAGCTGAAGTAAGTGTGTGCTGTGTGTACACGGAGGCGCTGCTGGCGGTGTAATACTGCGCCCCCCCCCAAACCACACACCCCACATTCACTACAGGAGGGGGCACCCGGGCCCCGTGTATAGCCCAGAGCCGTCATGTCGATAAGTGATGTCACCGATATGATGTCATGATATGGCGGTCTAAGGTTGCAGCGCCATCATGTGACCTCTTATTGTTAGCGCTCCATCTGTGTGCCTCTTACTACTCCTCCTGTCACTGTGTTTAGCGGTTTATAAAATCTCCTCTATTATGTAAGTGTTGTGACCGCGCACGGGATCGGAGCTCGCCGTCCACCGCTGCCGTGGATGCACAGTGGGAGAGGGGGATGCTGGTGCAGAAATGAGCACAGGGAGGGGGCGGGGTCACTGGGTGGGCGTGGCTTGTGGAGCTCCGCTCTGAAGAACAAACTGCTTCCCACAATCTGATGCAGGATCTTGTCTTCCAGGAGCTGATGTCACTGGACAGGAAGGAGCGGTCGAGGATGGCGGAGGACAGCTCCAGTGCCAGCAGCGGGTCCCCCACCCCCGGGGACACCCTGCCCTGGAACCTGTCCAAGAACCAGCGGGTCAAGAGGTCGTCCTCCGTCACGGGTGGCGGCACCGTGCTGGACGCAGCGGAGCGGGCCGTGATACGGATTGCCGGTAAGAACAGCTTTCATCTCTGTATTACTCGACTGTCCTCATTGCCTGAAATACTCTGTGCTGCTGAAGGACAGTGTCATCCTGGTTCCACCACCTTACACAAGTTCAGAGCTCTGCTGTGCTGAAATACTCTGTGCAGCTGTAAATCCTGCTCCTCCCACCTCTCCTGCAGTCCTCTGTGCTGCAGTTTGGTGCTTGGTTTATAGCTTAATGTGATCTGTTAAGGATCCCGGATACGGCGGGGGATGGGACCATTATGTGGGTGAGGTCACAAGGTGAGATGATCCACTGGATCCTGGAGTCCCGGCCCTCAGGAGACTGTCCCCACCCGGCGACCCCGGCAGTCTATTAAAGGGCCAGCACCCAGTAACTGTAATGAAAGTAGACTTTGTGTTCAGTTCATCACTATTTTCAATATCTCTGCTTTCTGTCAGAGAGTGGCAGTCGTAAGAACCTGCCCTAACCTCTTGTTGTTGTTACAGCTGATGTGATTGAGCAGTGTAGGTATAACAGTCCCAGTGTGTCGGTATAACAGTCCCAGTGTGTCGGTATAACAGTCCCAGTGTGTCGGTATAACAGCCACAGTGTGTCGGTATAACAGCCACAGTGTGTCGGTATAACAGCCACAGTGTGTCGGTATAACAGTCAGAGTGTGTCGGTATAACAGCCACAGTGTGTCGGTATAACAGTCCCAGTGTGTCGGTATAACAGCCACAGTGTGTCGGTATAACAGCCACAGGGTGTCGGTATAACAGCCACAGTGTGTCGGTATAACAGCCACAGTGTGTCGGTATAACAGCCACAGTGTGTCGGTATAACAGCCACAGTGTGTCGGTATAACAGCCACAGTGTGTCGGTATAACAGCCACAGTGTGTCGGTATAACAGCCACAGGGTGTCGGTATAACAGCCACAGGGTGTCGGTATAACAGCCACAGGGTGTCGGTATAACAGCCACAGGGTGTCGGTATAACAGCCACAGTGTATCGGTATAACAGCCACAGTGGTCGGTATAACAGCCACAGGGTGTCGGTATAACAGCCACAGGGTGTCGGTATAACAGCCACAGGGTGTCGGTATAACAGCCACAGGGTGTCGGTATAACAGCCACAGGGTGTCGGTATAACAGCCACAGTGTGTCGGTATAACAGCCACAGTGTGTCGGTATAACAGCCACAGTGTGTCGGTATAACAGCCACAGTGTGTCGGTATAACAGCCACAGTGTGTCGGTATAACAGCCACAGTGTGTCGGTATAACAGCCACAGTGTGTCGGTATAACAGCCACAGTGTGTCGGTATAACAGCCACAGGGTGTCGGTATAACAGCCACAGGGTGTCGGTATAACAGCCACAGGGTGTCGGTATAACAGCCACAGTGTGTCGGTATAACAGCCACAGTGTGTCGGTGGAGGGAGGGGGTGACAGGAAAAGCTGTAGGAGACGACCCCCGGTGTCTGAAGGAACAGTCTGACCACACACCGGGTAGAGGGAAGGTGACAGCGCTGTGTCCGGTCTCCTATAATATCTCGTCTCCGGTCACCCACTGGGTGCTGTATCACTCTGTGCCCAGCAGGTGGCAGCCTTATACCATCTGTTCCAGTGATCCGGTCAGACTGACGGGAGATGAGGGCGCAGGGACAGCGGGAGCGGTCTGACCTGATAACCCAAATACTGGAGCAACAATCTCATCAATCTGTATTTCATTCTTTTCTCCAGTTTTAAGATCTCTGCTTGCTGTAAGTGAATAGGTGAAAAAAAATATCTATTTATATCCAGAGGCTAAAAACCCTCCCTGTTCTAGTGCTGCTCACAGCTGAGGTTTTGTCACAATTGTATCCAGTATAAGCCATCCTCTATGAGCTGAACCCTCTGGACTGATACAAGCTGTCAGGACAGGAAAGGGGTTTGTGACCACAGAGGATTATCTGCACTGGTACATTGTAACAAATCCTCAGCTGTGAGATGCATCAGGTCTGTTAAGGTTCCCGTTTGCTGATGGCAAGCAGAGATCTTGCTCATGGGGAGGAGTTGCTGTTCATGCATTTATTTTCTTGGCACCGTCTAATGTCACTTCTAGAAAACCACAAGTAAAGTCCTTACACAAAGCCACAAAACCTCGGCACGTGTGCTGACAATCTGCGCCCCTGCTACAGGAAGTGATGGATGCTCCAGAGCTGTGCTCCTCCTGCAGGAGGTGACAGATGCTCCAGAGCTGTGCTCCTGCTGCAGGAGGTGACGGATGCTCCAGAGCTGTGCTCCTCCTGCAGGAGGTGACAGATGCTCCAGAGCTGTGCTCCTGCTGCAGGAGGTGACAGATGCTCCAGAGCTGTGCTCCTGCTGCAGGAGGTGACGGATGCTCCAGTGCTGTGCTCCTGCTGTAGGAGGTGACGGATTCTCCAGAGCTGTGCTCCTGCTGGAGAAGGTGACGGATGCTCCAGAGCTGCGCTCCTGCTGAAGAAGGTGACGGATGCTCCAGAGCTGCGCTCCTGCTGCAGAAGGTGACAGATGCTCCAGAGCTGCGCTCCTGCTGCAGAAGGTGACAGATGCTCCAGAGCTGCGCTCCTGCTGGAGAAGGTGACGGATGCTCCAGAGCTGTGCTCCTGCTGGAGAAGGTGACGGATGCTCCAGAGCTGTGGCCCTGCTGCAGGAGGTGACAGATGCTCCAGAGCTGCGCTCCTGCTGCAGAAGGTGACAGATGCTCCAGAGCTGCTCTCCTGCTGGAGAAGGTGACGGATGCTCCAGAGCTGTGCTCCTGCTGCAGAAGGTGACGGATGCTCCAGAGCTGTGCTCCTGCTGCAGAAGGTGATGGATGCTCCAAAGCTGCGGTACTGCCCTTCGGATGGGTTCTGACCACTGAGATTCGGGCGTCTGGGTTGCCAGCTGGGACGTGAGGAAATTCTATGACTGGTCATCCAATAATAGTACAATACCCGAGCAATGCTGTAGGATCTGATGGGAGTTGTCATACTATGAAGCAATCAGAGGTGAAGATGGTGCATGCTGGGAAATGTTTCAGCTTCACCTGCTCTGGAATTATTGGGTTAAATTAAAGGGCCGCTCTTCCTGTATAAATAGGATGCGTCAGTGGAAAATGTGGGAGTTGATGTAAATTCCTGCAGCCTGTCGCTTGTTTCCCACACGAGTCCTGGGGGACGGTGGAGGGGGGGGCGTGACAGCGCCCCCTATAGAGACATCCTGTGAGGGCAGAAGAAGTGATGTCACTGAGTGTATGAAGAAACTGAAGGATGAAAATACACATAACCGGCTCCGCTGTTATACCCCAGAGCTGCGCTCACACTGGTGATTTGCATTCTGGAAAGTGAGATCTTTACACCAAAACTGTACAGTCCTCAGGTTCAGCATCTGCCCCCCATCCCCCACCAGTGTCAGACTAGGGTGCACTGTCAGGGCATTCTGGGGGCCCCAGGAACAGCTACATGCAAATATTGCCCGACCTTCAATCGCAACTCCCTAAAACTGCAGTAAACACATTTCAGCCTCAGATTGTTCAGTCCTGGAGCTCCTGCTGCAACCTGCTGACCGGCTCCTGCTGCAACCTGCTGACCGGCTCCTGCTGCAACCTGCTGACCGGCTCCTGCTGCAACCTGCTGACCGGCTCCTGCTGCAACCTGCTGACCGGCTCCTGCTGCAACCTGCTGACCGGCTCCTGCTGCAACCTGCTGACTGGCTCCTGCTGAGAACACATGCTCACCCAGCAGCAGCTCTAAGGTGACTACTTATGGGGGCCCCTTAGTGACTTGGAGAACATGGGCCCCTGGGGACAGAGGTCACTGGCTGGCCTGCCTCTGTACCTAAAAGTCATCTAAGCCACTATCTATAATAACCGGCAGAGCGTTCGGTAATCCGCCCGGTTCGTGTACGGACATCTGGGCTGCTGGGTGCTTCGTATGTCACTTGCCCCTTCCTTTCTGGTCAGGAGTTCAGTTCATTACATACATCTGCGGACATAGGAAGAGCACGACTCTTCTCAAATCATCTGCCAGTGACATATACAGTCATATAGTGTATATTATACCGCCACTCACTACAGTTATATAACAGGAGCAACTGATATCAGAGATACCTATAGGAGGTACTAAGCACTGCATGCAACAGAATGTCTGATAACAGGGAGCAATAGACTGTATTCTCCTGTCCTACAGTCATCCTCTCCCCTGAAATGTCTGATAACAGGGAGCAATAGACTGTATTCTCCTGTCCTACAGTCATCCTCTCCCCTGAAATGGCTGATAACAGGGAGCAATAGACTGTATTCTCCTGTCCTACAGTCATCCTCTCCCCTGAAATGGCTGATAACAGGGAGCAATAGACTGTATTCTCCTGTCCTACAGTCATCCTCTCCCCTGAAATGTCTGATAACAGGGAGTAATAGACTGTATTCTCCTGTCCTACAGTCATCCTCTCCTCTGAAATGGCTGATAACAGGGAGCAATAGATTGTATTCTCCTGTCCTACAGTCATCCTCTCCCCTGAAATGTCTGATAACAGGGAGCAATAGATTGTATTCTCCTGTCCTACAGTCATCCTCTCCCCTGAAATGTCTGATAACAGGGAGCAATAGATTGTATTCTCCTGTCCTACAGTCATCCTCTCCCCTGAAATAGCTGATAACAGGGAGCAATAGATTGTATTCTCCTGTCCTACAGTCATCCTCTCCCCTGAAATGGCTGATAACAGGGAGCAATAGATTGTATTCTCCTGTCCTACAGTCATCCTCTCCCCTGAAATGGCTGATAACAGGGAGCAATAGACTGTGTTCTCCTGTCCTACGGTCGTCCTCTCCCCTGAAATAGCTGATGTCAGAGAGCAATAGATTGTATTCTCCTGCCCTACAGTCATCCTCTCCCCTGAAATAGCTGATGTCAGAGAGCAATAGATTGTATTCTCCTGTCCTACAGTCATCCTCTCCTCTGAAATGTCTGATAACAGGGAGCAATAGATTGTATTCTCCTGTCCTACAGTCATCCTTTCCCCTGAAATGTATGATAACAGGGGGCAATAGACTGTATTCTCCTGTCCTACAGTCATCCTCTCCTCTGAAATGTCTGATAACAGGGAGCAATAGATTGTATTCTCCTGTCCTACAGTCATCCTTTCCCCTGAAATGTATGATAACAGGGGGCAATAGACTGTATTCTCCTGTCCTACAGTCATCCTCTCCCCTGAAATGTCTGATAACAGGGAGCAATAGATTGTATTCTCCTGTCCTACAGTCATCCTCTCCCCTGAAATGGCTGATAACAGGGAGCAATAGATTGTATTCTCCTGTCCTACAGTCATCCTCTCCCCTGAAATGGCTGATAACAGGGAGTAATAGATTGTATTCTCCTGTCCTACAGTCATCCTCTCCTCTGAAATGGCTGATAACAGGGAGCAATAGATTGTATTCTCCTGTCCTACAGTCATCCTCTCCCCTGAAATGGCTGATAACAGGGAGCAATAGACTGTATTCTCCTGTCCTACAGTCATCCTCTCCCCTGAAATGGCTGATAACAGGGAGTAATAGATTGTATTCTCCTGTCCTACAGTCATCCTCTCCTCTGAAATGGCTGATAACAGGGAGCAATAGATTGTATTCTCCTGTCCTACAGTCATCCTCTCCCCTGAAATGTCTGATAACAGGGAGCAATAGATTGTATTCTCCTGTCCTACAGTCATCCTCTCCCCTGAAATAGCTGATAACAGGGAGCAATAGATTGTATTCTCCTGTCCTACAGTCATCCTCTCCCCTGAAATGGCTGATAACAGGGAGCAATAGATTGTATTCTCCTGTCCTACAGTCATCCTCTCCCCTGAAATAGCTGATGTCAGAGAGCAATAGATTGTATTCTCCTGTCCTACAGTCATCCTCTCCCCTGAAATAGCTGATGTCAGAGAGCAATAGATTGTATTCTCCTGCCCTACAGTCATCCTCTCCCCTGAAATAGCTGATGTCAGAGAGCAATAGATTGTATTCTCCTGTCCTACAGTCATCCTCTCCTCTGAAATGTCTGATAACAGGGAGCAATAGACTGTATTCTCCTGTCCTACAGTCATCCTCTCCCCTGAAATGTCTGATAACAGGGAGCAATAGATTGTATTCTCCTGTCCTACAGTCATCCTCTCCCCTGAAATGGCTGATAACAGGGAGCAATAGATTGTATTCTCCTGTCCTACAGTCATCCTCTCCCCTGAAATGGCTGATAACAGGGAGCAATAGATTGTATTCTCCTGTCCTACAGTCATCCTCCCCCCTGAAATGGCTGATAACAGGGAGCAATAGACTGTATTCTCCTGTCCTACAGTCATCCTCCCCCTTAATGGCTGATAACAGAGAGCAATAGATTGTATTCTCCTGTCCTACAGTCATCCTCTCCTCTGAAATGTCTGATAACAGGGAGCAATAGATTGTATTCTCCTGTCCTACAGTCATCCTCTCCCCTGAAATGTCTGATAACAGGAGGCAATAGATTATATTCTCCTGTCCTACAGTCATCCTCTCCCCTGAAATGTCTGATAACAGGAGGCAATAGATTGTATTCTCCTGTCCTACAGTCATCCTCTCCCCTGAAATATCTGATAACAGGGAGCAATAGATTGTATTCTCCTGTCCTACAGTCATCCTCTCCTCTGAAATGTCTGATAACAGGGAGCAATAGACTGTATTCTCCTGTCCTACAGTCATCCTCTCCCCCGAAATGTCTGATAACAGGGAGCAATAGATTGTATTCTCCTGTCCTACAGTCATCCCCTCCTCTGAAATGTCTGATAACAGGGAGCAATAGACTGTATTCTCCTGTCCTACAGTCATCCTCTCCCCCGAAATGTCTGATAACAGGGAGCAATAGACTGTATTCTCCTGTCCTACAGTCATCCCCTCCTCTGAAATGTCTGATAACAGGGAGCAGTAGATGGTATTGGTTCTGCTTCTATGGTGCAGAACTCCGGCGTCTCTTGCGGGGATCGGTATTTCTGGGGTGTATGTGAAGTCCAGTCCTGGCACTTGCTTGGTGGAGGACAACTCCTTACACATTCTTGAGATTCCTAGTTTGGATGCCTGTGAGATGTTACAGCCCTGTCATCCCAGGTAATGGGCCCAGTATACTGCCACTGGATTTGTTCTGGCAGGTTCAGGACCACCATGCTGCCAGATGATCAGACTCTTTGAACTATTGGATGCTGATACGTATATGTACTGTAGTCATCGAAGCCTCCACAATAAGGTCGCATAGGCTCTTAATATAAGATGTATACACCTCCTGCAGTGCAGGCCCCGGTGCAGTGATATATGATGTATACACCTCCTGCAGTGCAGGCCCCGGTGCAGTGATATAAGACGTATACACCTCCTGCAGTGCAGGCCCCGGTGCAGTGATATATGATGTATACACCTCCTGCAGTGCAGGCCCCGGTGCAGTGATATATGATGTATACACCTCCTGCAGTGCAGGCCCCGGTGCAGTGATATATGATGTATACACCTCCTGCAGTGCAGGCCCCGGTGCAGTGATATAAGATGTATACACCTCCTGCAGTGCAGGCCCCGGTGCAGTGATATCTGATGTATACACCTCCTGCAGTGCAGGCCCCGGTGCAGTGATATAAGACGTATACACCTCCTGCAGTGCAGGCCCCGGTGCAGTGATATATGATGTATACACCTCCTGCAGTGCAGGCCCCGGTGCAGTGATATATGATGTATACACCTCCTGCAGTGCAGGCCCCGGTGCAGTGATATCTGATGTATACACCTCCTGCAGTGCAGGCCCCGGTGCAGTGATATCTGATGTATACACCTCCTGCAGTGCAGGCCCCGGTGCAGTGATATAAGACGTATACACCTCCTGCAGTGCAGGCCCCGGTGCAGTGATATATGATGTATACACCTCCTGCAGTGCAGGCCCCGGTGCAGTGATATCTGATGTATACACCTCCTGCAGTGCAGGCCCCGGTGCAGTGATATATGATGTATACACCTCCTGCAGTGCAAGGCCCCGGTGCAGTGATATATGATGTATACACCTCCTGCAGTGCAGGCCCCGGTGCAGTGATATATGATGTATACACCTCCTGCAGTGCAGGCCCCGGTGCAGTGATATATGATGTATACACCCCGCAGTGCAGGCCCGGTGCATGATATAGATGTATACACCTCCTGCAGTTGCAGGCCCGGTGCAGTGATATATGATGTATACACCTCCTGCAGTGCAGGCCCCGGTGCAGTGATATATGATGTATACACCTCCTGCAGTGCAGGCCCCGGTGCAGTGATATAGATGTATACACCTCCTGCAGTGCAGGCCCCGGTGCAGTGGATATATGAGTATACACCTCCTGCAGGTGCAAGGCCCCGGTGCAAGTGATATATGATGTATACACCTCCTGCAGTGCAGGCCCCGTGCAGTGATATATGATGTATACACCTCCTGCAGTGCAGGCCCCGGTGCAGTGATATATGATGTATACACTCCTGCAGTGCAGGCCCCGGTGCAGTGATATAGATGTATACACCTCCCTGCCAGTGCAGGCCCCGGTGCAGTGATATATGATGTATACACCTCCTGCAGTGCAGGCCCCGGTGGCAGTGATATATGATGTATACAACCTCCTGCAGTGCAGGCCCCGGTGCAGTGATATAAGATGTATACACCTCCTGCAGTGCAGGCCCCGGTGCAGTGATATATGATGTATACACCTCCTGCAGTGCAGGCCCCGGTGCAGTGATATAATGTATACACCTCCTGCAGTGCAGGCCCGGTGCAGTGATATATGATGTATACACCTCCTGCAGTGCAGGCCCCGGTGCAGTGATATAAGATGTATACACCTCCTGCAGTGCAGGCCCCGGTGCAGTGATATAAGATGTATACACCTCCTGCAGTGCAGGCCCCGGTGCAGTGATATAAGATGTATACACCTCCTGCAGTGCAGGCCCCGGTGCAGTGATATATGATGTATACACCTCCTGCAGTGCAGGCCCCGGTGCAGTGATATCTGATGTATACACCTCCTGCAGTGCAGGCCCCGGTGCAGTGATATAAGATGTATACACCTCCTGCAGTCACTTGAGTCATTTCTTCTAATCCACAATGGGAATAGTTTGGGGATTTCTGTTGCTGGATGAAGGGTTTATTTACTGGTTGATGATCCTTTATTATACTGGGACTCTTTCTTGTGGCTTGAACCTCCACTTGAGTTAGGAGGACTGTGTGAGTCCTGGGTATTCCCAGTCAGAAGATGTAAAGGACTATGTGAGTCCTGGGTATTCCTAGTCAGCAGATGGAAAAGACTGTGAGTCCTAGATGTTCCAGTTAGGAGATGGTAAGGACTTTGTTAGTCCTAGATATTCCTAGTCAGAAGATGGAAAGGACCATGAGTCCTAGATATCCCATTCAGGAGATGGTAAGGACTGTGTGGGTCCTGGATATTCCTAGTCATGAGATAGACAGGGCCACGAGTCCTAGATAATCCAGTTAACAGATGGAAAGGACTGTGTGAGTCATAGATATCCCAGTCAGGAGATGGAAAAGACTGTGTAGAGTTTGTTTATTATTAATGAAAATCTACACAGTTGGTCCTAGACACTGTCAGAAGAAGGAAGGGACAGTGACACCCTCGGTATATAGTGAGGACATTGATGGGAGTGTGCACGGAAACCATGTTCTCCAAGAATGGATATTCTCTTGGGATGTTTTCTCCAAGGCTGGACCTTCTCCAGGGATGGATATTCTCCTTTGATGGTTTCTGAGGATGGACCTTCTCCAGGGATGGATAGGGATTCTCTCATGATGGTTTCTGAGGATGGATGGATGGACTCTCATGTGGTTCTGCAGGGATGGATATTCTCTCATGGATGGACGTGGTGGATTTCTGAGGATGGACGTTCTGCTGGATATTCTCTCATGATGGATGGACCTTCTCCAGGGATGGATATTCTCTCATGATGGTTTCTGAGGATGGTTCTGATGGATTTCTGATGGAGGATGGACGTTCTGCAGGGATGGATATTCTCTCTCTCATGATGGTTTCTGAGGATGGACGTTCTTCTCTCAGGGATGGATATTCTCTCATGATGGTTTCTGAGGATGGACTTCTCTGATGGTTTCTGAGGATGGACGTTCTGCAGGGATGGATATTCTCTCATGATGGTTTCTGAGGATGGACGTTCTGCAGGGATGGATATTCTCTCATGATGGTTTCTGAGGATGGACGTTCTCCAGGGATGGATATTCTCTCATGGATGGATTTCTCCAGGGATGGACTTCTCATGATGGTTTCTCTGAGGATATTCTGGCTTCTCAGGGATGGATTCTCTCATGATGGTCTGAGGGATGGATATGGATATTCTCTCATGATGGTTTCTGAGGATGGGGATGGTCTCTGATGGTTTCTGAGGATGGACGTTCTCCAGGGATGGATATTCTCTCATGATGGTTTCTGAGGATGGACTTCTCCAGGGATGGATATTCTCTCATGATGGTTTCTGAGGATGGACCTTCTCCAGGGATGGATATTCTCTCATGATGGTTTCTGAGGATGGACATTCTGCAGGGATGGATATTCTCTCATGTGGTTTCTGAGGATGGACCTTCTCCAGGGATGGATATTCTCTCATGATGGTTTCTGAGGATGGACCTTCTCCAGGGATATACAGGGTGGGCCATTTATGGATACACCTAAATAAAATGGGAATGGTTGATGATATTAACTTCCTGTTTGTGGCACATTAGTATATGGGAGGGGGGAAACTTTTCAAGATGGGTGGTGGCCATGGCGGCCATTTTGGATCCACCTTTAGTTTTTTCAATGGGAAGAGGGTCATGTGACACATCACACTTATTAAGAATTTCACAAGAAAAACAATGGTGTGCTTGGTTTTAACGTAACTTTATTCTTTCATGAGTTATTTACAAGTTTCTGACCACTTATAACATATGTTCAAAGTGCTGCCCATTGTGTTGGATTGTCAATGCCGCCCTCTTCTCCCTCTCTTCACACACTGATAGCAACACCGCAGAAGAAATGCTAGCACAGGCTTCCAGTATCTGCACATCTCGTATCTTCACAGCATAGACAATTGCCTTCAGATGACCCCAAAGATAAAAGTCTAAGGGGGTCAGATCGGGAGACCTTGGGGGCCATTCACCTGCTACACGATGATGTGTTTCCCTCTTTACACACTGAAGCTGGCACCTTCCCTGAGGTTTTCCTGCAGATGGTGACCACCACATTATGGGTGTCAGGCCCGAGCATTCCTAGATGAGCAGTGTCCTGGAAAGTGGATTGGTCGTCGTGGGCCAGTTGAATGGCCCCCAAGGTCTCCCGATCTGACCCCCTTAGACTTTTATCTTTGGGGTCATCTGAAGACAATTGTCTATGTGTGAAGATACGAGATGTGCAGATACTGGAAGCCTGTGCTAGCATTTCTTCTGCGCTGTTGCTATCAGTGTGTGAAGAGTGGGAGAAGAGGGTTGCATTGACAATCCAACACAATGGGCAGCACTTTGAGCACATTTTATAAGTGGTCAGAAACTTGTAAATAACTCATGAAAGAATAAAGTTACGTTAAAACCAAGCACACCATTGTTTTTCTTGTGAAATTCTCAATATGTGTCACATGACCCTCTTCCCATTGAAAAAACTAAAGTTGGATCCAAAATGACCGACTTCAAAATGGCCGCCATGGTCACCACCCATCTAGAAAAGTTTCCCCCCTCCCATATACTAATGTGCCACAAACAGGAAGTTAATATCACCAACCATTCCCATGTTATTTAGGTGTATCCATATAAATGGCCCACCCTGTATATTCTCTCGGGATGGTTTCTGAGGGTGGACGTTCTCCAGGGATAGATATTCTCTTGAGATGTGTTCTCCAAGGCTGGACGTTCTCCAGGGAATCAGATATTCTCCCGGGATTGTTTCTGAGGATAAACGTTCTCCAGGGATGGATATTCTCCCAGGATGGTTTCTAAGGGTGGACCTTCTCCAAGGATAGATATTCTCGTGGGATGTTTATTCTAAGGGGATAAATGTTCTTCAGGGATAGATATTCTCCCAGGATGGTTTTTGAGGATGGACGTTCTCCAGGGATAGATATTCTCCAGTGATGGTTTCTGAGGATGGACCTTCTCCAGGGATGGATATTCTCCAGTGATGGTTTCTGAGGATGGACCTTCTCCAGGGAAGGATATTCTCCAGTGATGGTTTCTGAGGATGGACCTTCTCCAGGGAAGGATATTCTCGTGGGATGGTTTCTGAGGATTGATCTTCTCCAGGGAAGGATATTCTCCAGTGATGGTTTCTGAGGATGGACCTTCTCCAGGGATGGATATTCTCGTGGGATGGTATCTGAGGATGGACCTTCTCCAGGGAACGATATTCTCCAGTGATGGTTTCTGAGGATGGACCTTCTCCAGGGAAGGATATTCTCCAGTGATGGTTTCTGAGGATGGACCTTCTCCAGGGAAGGATATTCTCGTGGGATGGTTTCTGAGGATTGATCTTCTCCAGGGAAGGATATTCTCCAGTGATGGTTTCTGAGGATGGACCTTCTCCAGGGATGGATATTCTCGTGGGATGGTTTCTGAGGATGGACCTTCTCCAGGGAACGATATTCTCCAGTGATGGTTTCTGAGGATGGACCTTCTCCAGGGAAGGATATTCTCCAGTGATGGTTTCTGAGGATGGACCTTCTCCAGGGAAGGATATTCTCCAGTGATGGTTTCTGAGGATGGACCTTCTCCAGGGATGGTTTCTGAGGATGGACCTTCTCCAGGGACGGATATTCTCCAGGGATGGTTTCTTAGGATGGACCTTCTCCAGGGATGGATATTCTCGTGGGATGGTTTCTGAGGATTGATCTTCTCCAGGGAAGGATATTCTCCAGTGATGGTTTCTGAGGATGGACCTTCTCCAGGGAAGGATATTCTCCAGTGATGGTTTCTGAGGATTGATCTTCTCCAGGGAAGGATATTCTCCAGTGATGGTTTCTGAGGATGGACCTTCTCCAGGGAAGGATATTCTCGTGGGATGGTTTCTGAGGATTGATCTTCTCCAGGGAAGGATATTCTCCAGTGATGGTTTCTGAGGATGGACCTTCTCCAGGGATGGATATTCTCGTGGGATGGTATCTGAGGATGGACCTTCTCCAGGGAACGATATTCTCCAGTGATGGTTTCTGAGGATGGACCTTCTCCAGGGAAGGATATTCTCCAGTGATGGTTTCTGAGGATGGACCTTCTCCAGGATGGATATTCTCGTGGGATGGTATCTGAGGATTGATCTTCTCCAGGGAAGGATATTCTCCAGTGATGGTTTCTGAGGATGGACCTTCTCCAGGGAAGGATATTCTCCAGTGATGGTTTCTGAGGATGGACCTTCTCCAGGGAAGGATATTCTCGTGGGATGGTTTCTGAGGATTGATCTTCTCCAGGGAAGGATATTCTCCAGTGATGGTTTCTGAGGATGGACCTTCTCCAGGGATGGATATTCTCGTGGGATGGTATCTGAGGATTGATCTTCTCCAGGGAAGGATATTCTCCAGTGATGGTTTCTGAGGATGGACCTTCTCCAGGGATGGATATTCTCGTGGGATGGTTTCTGAGGATGGACCTTCTCCAGGGAACGATATTCTCCAGTGATGGTTTCTGAGGATGGACCTTCTCCAGGGAAGGATATTCTCCAGTGATGGTTTCTGAGGATGGACCTTCTCCAGGGATGGATATTCTCGTGGGATGGTATCTGAGGATTGATCTTCTCCAGGGAAGGATATTCTCCAGTGATGGTTTCTGAGGATGGACCTTCTCCAGGGAAGGATATTCTCCAGTGATGGTTTCTGAGGATGGACCTTCTCCAGGGAAGGATATTCTCGTGGGATGGTTTCTGAGGATTGATCTTCTCCAGGGAAGGATATTCTCCAGTGATCGTTTCTGAGGATGGACCTTCTCCAGGGATGGATATTCTCGTGGGATGGTATCTGAGGATTGATCTTCTCCAGGGAAGGATATTCTCCAGTGATGGTTTCTGAGGATGGACCTTCTCCAGGGATGGATATTCTCGTGGGATGGTTTCTGAGGATGGACCTTCTCCAGGGAACGATATTCTCCAGTGATGGTTTCTGAGGATGGACCTTCTCCAGGGAAGGATATTCTCCAGTGATGGTTTCTGAGGATGGACCTTCTCCAGGGAAGGATATTCTCCAGTGATGGTTTCTGAGGATGGACCTTCTCCAGGGAAGGATATTCTCCAGTGATGGTTTCTGAGGATGGACCTTCTCCAGGGAAGGATATTCTCCAGGGATGGTTTCTGAGGATGGACCTTCTCCAGGGACGGATATTCTCCAGGGATGGTTTCTTAGGATGGACCTTCTCCAGGGATGGATATTCTCGTGGGATAGTTTCTGAGGATTGATCTTCTCCAGGGAAGGATATTCTCCAGTGATGGTTTCTGAGGATGGACCTTCTCCAGGGAAGGATATTCTCCAGTGATGGTTTCTGAGGATTGATCTTCTCCAGGGAAGGATATTCTCCAGGGATGGTTTCTGAGGATGGACCTTCTCCAGGGATGGATATTCTCCAGTGATGGTTTCTGAGGATGGACCTTCTCCAGGGAAGGATATTCTCCAGTGATGGTTTCTGAGGATTGATCTTCTCCAGGGAAGGATATTCTCCAGGGATGGTTTCTGAGGATTGATCTTCTCCAGGGAAGGATATTCTCCAGGGATGGTTTCTGAGGATGGACCTTCTCCAGGGAAGGATATTCTCCAGGGATGGTTTCTGAGGATGGACCTTCTCCAGGGAAGGATAGTCTCTCTGGATGTTTAATGAGGAAGGATGTTTTTCTAAGGGGATGGTGGCTTTTCATGTGGTGGGGGGTTGGGTTATGGCCCCAGTTCCATGTCTGTGTACAGGTTGTGGCTGTCTGTTGTTTGGTCACAGTCGGTGAGGGTGAAGAATGAGAACTATGTGACTTCTCGCTCTACCAGTTTGTTGAGAAAAACACAGATTTCCTACGTCTCTATTATCTGTACAGCTGCCATTAGAGTATAATGACCTATATCTGGTGGACTCCGGGCACCAACTATAGCTCCTGAAATAAGATATACCAGATACAGGTCCTAATACTAAACTGGGCACCAGATACTGGTCCTAATACTAAACTGGGCACCAGATACTGGTCCTAATACTAAACTGGGCACCAGATACTGGTCCTGATACTAAACTGGGCACCAGATACAGGTCCTAATACTAAACTGGGCACCAGATACAGGTCCTAATACTAAACTGGGCACCAGATACTGGTCCTAATACTAAACTGGGCACCAGATACTGGTCCTGATACTAAACTGGGCACCAGATACTGGTCCTGATACTAAACTGGGCACCAGATACAGGTCCTAATACTAAAGTGGGCACCAGATACAGGTCCTAATACTAAAGTGGGCACCAGATACTGGTCCTAATACTAAACTGGGCACCAGATACTGGTCCTAATACTAAACTGGGCACCAGATACTGGTCCTAATACTAAACTGGGCACCAGATACTGGTCCTGATACTAAACTGGGCACCAGATACTGGTCCTGATACTAAACTGGGCACCAGATACTGGTCCTGATACTAAACTGGGCACCAGATACTGGTCCTGATACTAAACTGGGCACCAGATACTGGTCCTGATACTAAAGTGGGCACCAGATACAGGTCCTGATACTAAAGTGGGCACCAGATACAGGTCCTAATACTAAAGTGGGCACCAGATACTGGTCCTGATACTAAACTGGGCACCAGATACTGGTCCTGATACTAAACTGGGCACCAGATACTGGTCCTCTTATTACACTGGGCACCAGACATAGGTTCTATTATTGAGCCGGGCACCAGTTCTGATCTTACCACCAGGTATGTGTTATTGCGTTAAGCCGGGCACGGTGCCAGTCCCTGCGCTGGGGTGGGACCTTTCCTTTGCCTGTGATGTCACATTATTTAGTTTTCTCGGCGGAGAGATGAATCACATGCAGTTTCTGATCCGATTGTGATTTTGTGGTCACCGTGGAGGCGTGGCCTTTTACCGGGTGCCATATCTGGGCCGTGGTTTATAGTGGTCCTGGAGGGCTGCGGACAGATTTGTACCGCACTGTGGTAGGCATGGATACTGTGCCCCTGTCACCCACCGTGTAATCTACCTGCAGATAGTCACCCGCTTCTGTTACCCAGCCGTATGCCCGGGGGGGGCAGCTCTTGTGGTCTCACATGTGCAGGGTGTTACCACCACAGCAGGTGCCGGGGAGACACGTGGGAGGCGCCTCCACCAGCAGGTCACACTCCTGCAGCTGCTGCCGTCCTGTCTCTTTAAGAGGTAGGGCCTGAGCAGTGACCCTGCTGTGGGGCTTGGCTCAGCCTGGCTTTTTGGGATCTGACTGAGCATGGGTATGTGAGAGAGGGCCAGAGACTGGAAAGAGACAGCTGTGCCGGGGAGAAGGGCAAAGAGGGGCCGACTGCAGGGCTAGAGACAGGAGACCCTTACCAGGAGCTACAGAGAAAGTCACCAGGGGTGCAGAGGGAGAACAGAGACACCAGGGGCTACAGAGAAAGTCACCAGGGGGTGCAGAGAGAGCAGAGTCACCAGGGGGTGCAGAGAGAACAGAGTCACCAGGAGGTAGAGAGGGAGAGCAGAGTCACCAGTGGGTACAGAAGGAGAGCAGAGTCACCAGGAGGTAGAGAGGGAGAACAGAGTCACCAGGGGCTACAGAGAAAGTCACCAGGGGGTGCAGAGAGAGCAGAGTCACCAGGGGGTGCAGAGAGAGCAGAGTCACCAGGGGTGCAGAGGAATCAGAGTCACCAGGGGGTGCAGAGGAATCAGAGTCACCAGGGGGTGCAGAGGGAGAGCAGAGTCACCAGGGGGTGCAGAGAGAGCAGAGTCACCAGGGGGTGCAGAGGGAGAGCAGAGTCACCAGGGGGTGCAGAGGGAGAGCAGAGTCACCAGGCAGTGTGTATTTGGGGTGTCCCAGCGCCATGGCCAGCTTCCAGTTGCCACACCTGCCCCCCGATGCAGAGGAGAAGGACTACATCCAGGCCTATGAAGACGTCCGGGAGAAGTATAAAGGTACAGTCCCCATTACCTTACCTGTATTAACCCCTCCTGTGCTGCCGGTGTGTACTGTCCTCTCGCCAGTAGGTGTTGAGTCTGGCAGGGGTTAATAGGAGCCGTGGCCCCGGGGTCAGTCACTCCGGTGTGTGGCCGCCTCTCTACCGGGGGTCAGTTCTCGACTACCAGGTTTCTGACAACCACAACCTCGTTCTACCAACCAGTGACGGGCAGTGGTGTCAGGGTGACAGGGTGTGCTGGTACTTGTAGTTCTCCTACCTGATGATTGTATCCAGTGGTGACAGGGTGTGCTGGTACTTGTAGTTCTCCTGCCTGATGATTGTATCCAGTGGTGACAGGGTGTGCTGGTACTTGTAGTTCTCCTGCCTGATGATTGTATCCAGTGGTGACAGGGTGTGCTGGTACTTGTAGTTCTCCTGCCTGATGATTGTATCCAGTGGTGACAGGGTGTGCTGGTACTTGTAGTTCTCCTGCCTGATGATTGTATCCAGTGGTGACAGGGTGTGCTGGTACTTGTAGTTCTCCTGCCTGATGATTGTATCCAGTGGTGACAGGGTGTGCTATGGTTCCTGATTCCCGGCTGATGTGTGTTGTATCCTGACAGTCGGGGACAATACAGCGTCACAGACTGTACTACCACCCCCATCAGAGCCATGGCTGGAAGCTTGGAATGAAGTATAAATAGCTCCCGTTACTCAATTGGAAGAAGCGTCAGCCGGAGCGGGCCGGGCACCCTCGAATCCTGGAGCCCCCCAGTCCTGGCACATAGGACTTAGATGAAGCCCAGACCCCCCAGTCCACACGATACCCCTGGGTCGGGGGCTGCTCTGACATTTTTGTCTGGCGGGGCGAGGGTTGTGGGGTTATCAGTGCGGCCATGATGAAAGGAGCGTACATGAGGGTCTGTCTCTCAGGTGGGTGCGGGTGGTCTGCTCAGTGACCCCTCCCCCATCACCCCCCCTCCTGTAAATAAAGCTTCATGTCTGTACTTTCTAGAAGACTTCGTGAGATTGTTACAATGTATGGTGAACAGCCGGACTGATACATTGTAACAAACTACCAGGGAGGGAGGATTGACTGGACCGGATGCAATTGTAACAAGCCCTCAGCTTTGTAAAGTATTAGCATTGGGGCTTCAGAGAAAAACGGATGGTGTCCGGATGTGATACGTGTTTCACAGACGGTTATTAGAAGATGTTTATAATTCTTATTTTTTTTTTTTGCGTGAATGAAAAACGCATCGAAACGAAAAAACTGAAACGGAATGAACTGGCGAAATGGTGCAAATTTCACTGAACGCATCCTTGTGTGAAAGAGGCCTAAAGGTGCAGTGGTTCCTGGGTGATGACCCCTGCAGCAGAGGGGCCCAGTGTAGATATCGCGTTCGTCGCGGCCACGGAATACGTTGGCGACGTACCGCGATTATAGTCTAGGGTTTAGTTTATACATCCGTTCAGGACTTGTGTGTGATCAGTGTACATGGTAGGAAAATCAGTCTAAACAGGGCGTGTATATTTATGCAAAAGAGCAGTGTGCCCGGCGTTCTGACAGCGGGCGGGAATATCAGGGCAGAAAGGGCGTTGTATCAATATCAGAAACAAAGGCAATTATGAATTCCTCATAGTTTTCAAGACCTCTGCTTGCTGTAAGGAATAGAACCCTTCATAGCGGTCTGTCCTGGTCACGTCGCAGCAGTTACAGAACAAGCAGCACACCCCCCCCCCCCTGATTCATCAGCGCATCGTCATGTGTGTGCAGCTCGCGGTATCGGTACCTGTTCTGTCCTGTATGCTGGGTGTAATTCTCAGACCCCTATGTTCATATAAGGTTCCAGACCTCTTTATTAATATCAGACCCCGACCAGACCCCTGTATTAATATCAGACCCCAGACCAGACCCTTGTATTAATATCAGACCCCAGACCAGACCCCTGTATTATCAGACCCCAGACCAGACCCCTGTATTAATATCAGACCCCAGACCAGACCCTTGTATTAATATCAGACCCCAGACCAGACCCCTGTATTAATATCAGACCCCAGACCAGACCCCTGTATTAATATTAGACCCCCAGACCAGACCCTTGTATTAATATCAGACCCCAGACCAGACCTTGTATTAATATCAGACCCCAGACCAGACCCTTGTATTAATATCAGACCCCCGACCAGACCCCTGTATTAATATCAGACCCCAGACCAGACCTTGTATTAATATCAGACCCAGCAGACCAACCCCCTGTATTAATATCAGACCCCAGACCAGACCCCCCCTTGTATTATATTAGACCCAGCCAGACCTTTATTTATATCAGACCCCAGACCAGACCCTTGTATTAATATCAGACCCCCGACCAGACCCCTGTATTAATATCAGACCCCAGACCAGACCCCTTGTATTAATATCAGACCCCAGACCAGACCCTGTATTAATATTCAGACCCCAGACCAGACCCCTTGTATTAATGTCAGACCCAGACCAGACCCCTGTATAATTATCAGAGCCCAACCAGACCCCTGTATTAATATCAGAGCCCAAACCAGACCCCTGTATTAATATCAGAGCCCAGACATGACCCCTGTATTAATATCAGACCCCAGACCAGACCCCTGTATTAATATTAGACCCAGACCAGACCCTTGTATTAATATCAGACCCCAGACCAGACCCTTGTATTAATATCAGACCCCAGACCAGACCCCTTGTATTAATATCAGACCCCAGACCAGACCCTTGTATTAACTATCAGACCCCCAGACCCCGACCAGACCCCTGTATTAATATCAGACCCCCCGACCAGACCCCTGTAATTAATATCAGACCCCAGACCAGACCCCTGTATTCAAAACCTATCAGACCCCAGACCTGACCCCTGTATATATCAGACCCCGACCAGACCCCTGTATTAATACCAGACCCTGTATTATCCAGACTGTTTAATACCAGACCCCTGTATTAATATCAGACCCCCAGACCCCTGTCATTAATATCAGACCCCAGACCAGACCCCTGTATTAATAATCAGACCCCAGACCCCTGTATTAATAACAGACCCCAGACCAGACCCCTGTATTAATATCAGACCCCAGACCAGACCCTGTATTAATATCAGGACCCCAGACCAGACCCCTGTATTAATATCAGACCCCAGACCCCTGTATTAATATCAGACCCCAGACCCCTGTATTAATATCAGACCCCAGACCAGACCCTGTATTAATATCAGACCCCAGACCAGACCCCTGTATTAATATCAGACCCCAGACCAGACCCCTGTATTAATATCAGACCCCAGACCAGACCCCTGTATTAATATCAGACCCAGACCAGACCCCTGTATTAATATCAGACCCCAAACCTGACCCTTATATTAATATCAGACCCAGACCCCTGTATTAATATCAGACCCCAGACCAGACCCCTGTATTAATATCAGACCCCAAACCAGATCCCTGCATTAATATCAGACCCCAGACAGATCCCTGCATTAATATCAGACCCCACACCAGAGCCCGGTATTAATATTAGACCCCAGACCAGATCCCTGTATTAATATCAGGCCTCAGACCAGACCCCTATATTAATATCAGACCCCTGGTATTAATATCAAACCCCAGACCAGACCCCTGTATTAATATCAAACTCCAGACCAGTCCCCTATATTAATATCAAACTCCAGACCAGTCCCCTGTATTAATATCGGACCCCAACCAGACCCCTGTATTAATATCGGACCCCAGACCAGACCCCTGTATTAATATCGACCCCAGACCAGACCCCTGTATTAATATCGGACCCCAGTCCAGACCCTATACTAATTTCAGACCCCAGACCAGACCCTTGTATTATTATCAGACCCCAGACCAGACCCCTGTATTTATATCAGACCCAGAACAGACCCCTGTATTAATATCAGACCCCAGACCAGACCCCTGTATTAATATCAGACCCCTGTATTATTATCAGACCCCAGAGCAGACCCCTGTATTAATATCGGACCCCAGACTAGTCCCCTGTATTAATATCAGACCCTAGACCAGACCCCTGTATTAATATCGGACCCCAGACCAAACCCTGCATTAATATCAAACCCCAGACCAGAGCCCGGTATTAATATCAGACCCCAGACCAGATCCCTGTATTAATATCAGACCTCAGACCAGACCCCTATATTAATATCAGACCCCTGTATTAATATCAAACTCCAGACCAGTCCCCTGTATTAATATTGGACCCCAGACCAGTCCCCTGTATTAATATCGGACCCCAGACCAGACCCCTGTATTAATATCGGACCCCAGACCAGACCCCTGTATTAATATCGGGCCCCCAGACAGACCCCTGTATTAATATCGGGCCCCAGACCAGTCCCCTGTATTAATATCAGACCCCAGACCAGACCCCTGTATTAATATCGGACCCCAGACCAGACCCCTGTAATAATATCGGACCCCAGACCAGACCCCTGTAATAATATCAGACCCCAGACCAGACCCCTGTATTTATATCAGACCCAGAACAGACCACTGTATTAATATCAGACCCCAGACCAGACCCCTGTATTAATATCAGACCCTGTATTATTATCAGACCCCAGAGCAGACCCCTGTATTAATATCGGACCCAGACTAGTCCCCTGTATTAATATCAGACCCTAGACCAGACCCTGTATTAATATCGGACCCCAGACCAAACCCCTGCATTAATATCAGACCCCAGACCAGAGCCCGGTATTAATATCAGACCCCAGAACAGACCACTGTATTAATATCAGACCCCAGACCAGACCCCTGTATTAATATCAGACCCCTGTATTATTATCAGACCCCAGAGCAGACCCCTATATTAATATCGGACCCCAGACTAGTCCCCTGTATTAATATCAGACCCTAGACCAGACCCCTGTATTAATATCGGACCCCAGACCAAACCCCTGCATTAATATCAGACCCCAGACCAGAGCCCGGTATTAATATCAGACCCCAGACCAGATCCCTGTATTAATATCAGACCTCAGACCAGACCCCTATATTAATATCAGACCCCTGTATTAATATCAAACTCCAGACCAGTCCCCTGTATTAATATTGGACCCCAGACCAGTCCCCTGTATTAATATCGGGACCCCAGACCAGACCCCTGTATTAATATCGGACCCCAGACCAGACCCCTGTATTATTATCAGACCCCAGACCAGTCCCCTGTATTAATATCGGACCCCAGACCAGTCCCCTGTATTAATATCAGACCCCAGACCAGACCCCTGTATTAATATCGGACCCCAGACCAGACCCCTGTAATAATATCAGACCCCAGGCCAGATCCCTGCATTAATATCAAACCCCAGACCAGAGCCCGGTATTAATATCAGACCCCAGACCAGCTCCCTGTATTAATATCAGACCTCAGACCAGACCACTATATTAATATCAGACCCCAGACCCCTGTATTAATATCAAACCCCAGACCAGACCCCTGTATTAATATTGGACCCCAGACCAGTCCCCTGTATTAGTATCGGACCCCAGACCAGTCCCCTGTAATAATATCGGACCCCAGACCAGACCCCTGTATTAATATCGGACCCCAGACCAGACCCCTGTATTAATATCGGACCCCAGACCAGACCCCTGTATTAATATCGGACCCCAGACCAGACCCCTATATTAATTTCAGACCCCAGACCAGACCCCTGTATTAATATCGGACCCCAGACCAGACCCTTGTATTATTATCAGACCCCAGACCAGACCCTGTATTTATATCAGACCCAGAGCAGACCCCTGTATTAATATCAGACCCCTGTATTATTATCAGACCCCAGAGCAGACCCCTGTATTAATATCAGACCCCAGACCAAACCCCTTTATTAATATCGGACCCCAGACCAGTCCCTGTATTAATATCAGACCCCAGACCAGTCCCCTGTATTAATATCGGACCCCAGACCAGACCCCTATATTAATTTCAGACCCCAGACCAGACCCCTGTATTAATATCGGACCCCAGACCAGACCCTTGTATTATTATCAGACCCCAGACCAGACCCCTGTATTTATATCAGACCCCAGAGCAGACCCCTGTATTAATATCAGACCCCTGTATTATTATCAGACCCCAGAGCAGACCCCTGTATTAATATCAGACCCCTGTATTATCAGACCCCAGAGCAGACCCCTGTATTAATATCAGACCCCAGACCAAACCCCTTTATTAATATCGGACCCCAGACCAGTCCCCTGTATTAATATCAGACCCCAGACCAGTCCCCTGTATTAATATCAGACCCCAGACCAGACCCCTGTATTAATATCGGACCCCAGACCAGACCCCTATATTACTATCGGACCCCGGTTCGGCCTGTCTGCACTTTTTAAGTGAGTCAGTATGTAAGTAATGAGCGTTCCTTAAAGAAGTTATTCTCATCTGAGACCATGGTGGGAGGGGGGTATCTCTAGGATATGCCCAATTGTCTGATAGGTGCTGGTACCACTGCTTGGGACCCTCAACTATCTCCTAAACTGAGTCTTGAAAGTGGTGGAGGGTGCACTGGGCATGCTCAGCCGCCCGCTGTTCATATCTATAAGGCCGGCGATGATCGGCTATTTCCGTCTGACCCTTAGAAGTGAATGGGGGCGGCGGCCGATCCTGCGCGATGCGCTCCCAATAACTTCTGTAGGGACAGCGCTTAGTGTGGGCCGGATCAGGGGCCTCCGGCCACCACTTTGCCCGTTCAGTTCTCGATATAGGTGCAGGTCCCAGACAATGGGGGCATATCCTAGAGATACAGATTCACTGTGTGGACATAACTGTTACCGTGCATCCTCAGCCAGAAAAGTGTCCTGGTAATGAATGCATGTCATGGCGTCGTCTGATTGGAAGGAATCTTCCCGTCTGTGTAGATGACACCGTTCCTGTGGTGGGGAGGCTGGGTGCGTGGATTATCGTGGCGGTGGACGCCAGCACTATTTACAGTGCGGCAGTCATGTGAGATCCCGCCAGTCCTCCAGGATGTCATTGTGTGGAGACTCCTGCCACGTGTGACCTCAGTCTTCTGGTGGATCTGGAGGAACGTCGCCCCCGAGGACAGAATGTGGGGTGCAGCACCCCCCCCCCAAATTACCACCACTCAAACCACAGCGTAAACCCCCCAAATTCAGTGTTACTGTGTATCAAAGAGGCCGCAGGGACCTGACGTCTGTCCCAGGAATAGTCCTGAGATCATTCACAGCTGCTGAGACTCGTCACTGACAGGACGGTGGAGCGCTACCCCCCTGTCTACACGTGGAGACCCCAGAGCTGCCTATAAATAACCAACCGCCATCATACCAATTACCGCCATTATGATGTGTGTGTGCCGATATCATAACACCTGGGACTGTGACCGGATGTACAGTACATAAGAGAGAGTCCACGGGGCAGTATTATAGTAGTTATATTCTTGTACATAGGAGCAGTATTATAGTAGTAGTTTATATAGTCTTTAGTATTACATAGGAGCAGTATTATACAGTAGTATTATAGTAGTTATATTACTTTAGTACATATATTCTTGTACATTAGGAGCATAGTAGATGGAGCAGTATTATATAGGAGCATAGTATTATAGTTATATTTCTTGTACATAGGAGCAGTATTATAGTTATATTTTGTACATAGGAGGCAGTATTATAGTAGTTCTTGTACATAGGATATTCACATAGCAGTATTATAGTAGTTATATTCTTGTACATAGGAGCAGTATTATAGTTAGTAGTAGTTATTATCTTGTACATAGGAGGCAGTATTATAGTAGTTATATTCTTAGTACATAGGAGCAGTAATTATAGTAGTATATAGTTATATTCTTGTGTACATAGGAGTATTATTAGTAGTTTATATCTTGTACATAGGAGGCAGTATATAGTAGTTATATTCTTGTACATAGGAGCAGTATTATAGTAGTTATATATAGTCTTGTACATAGGAGCGTATTATAGTATTATAGTAGTTATAGTTATATTCATTGTACATAGGAAGTAGTAGCAGTATTATAGTAGTTATATTCTTGTACATTAGGAGGCAGTATTATATAGTAGTAGTTATATTTTGTACTTGTACATAGGAGCAGTATTATAGTAGTTATATTCTTGTACATAGGAGGCAGTATTATAGTAGTTATATTCTTGTACATAGGAGCAGTATTATAGTAGTTATATTCTTGTAGTATTATAGTATTATAGTATGTAGTTATATTCTTGTACATAGGAGTACACATAGGATATTATAGTAGTTATATTCTTTATACATAGGAGCAGTATTATAGTAGTTATATTCTTGTACATAGGGCAGCATAGTAGTTTATAGTAGTTTATATTCTTGTACATAGGAGCAGTATTATAGTACTAGGAGCAATTATATTAGTTATATTCTTGTACATAGGAGGCAGTATATAGTAGTTATATTCTTGTACATAGGAGCAGTATTATAGTAGTTATATTCTTGTACATAGGAGCAGTATTATAGTAGTATATTCTTGTACATAGGAGCAGAGTAGTATAATATAGTATTAGTAGTTATTTCTTGTACATAGGAGCAGTATTATAGTAGTTTATTCTGTACATAGGAGCAGTATTATAGGTTATTTAATCCTATTTCTTGATTTCCTAGAGCGATATAGTAGTTATATCTTCATAGGAGCAGTATTATAGTAGTAATCTTTACATGGACAGTATTATAGTAGTCGTACATAGGAGCAGTATTATAGTGTTTTATTCCTGCAGAAATGGAAGGCGCAGTATTTAGGTTTTAAGCTCTCCCTTTGTTTCCTCCACACAATGCTTTTGTAACAGCAGGTGACAGACAAATGTCACATCTCAGTGAGATGGAATGGGGGTAGACACAAATGCTGGGAGTTGCAGTCACATTAGTGCAGTTTGGGACTTGTGTGAGATTTGTCACTGCGCACTGTTACTGTACAGTAACTATCACCCCATTAATTCTACCCCCTTAGTGGACGGCAGGATTCTCACACTGAATGTCATTTTATGATGATGGTAGAACCTGAGGGATCGCCCCTGTGCGAAAGTATCTGCCCCCCCAGAAGTGTTTGGCCTTCCTTTGCTTGTTTCTTACAGTTGTGCTTTTCAGTAGAGTGTAAGCTCTGCGGCCGGGCTCATGCAGGAGCACAGGTTGTGGTGGAAGCGGCAGGAATGTGAGGAATGTGGAGCGGAGTGATCCCTTTGTTTGCAGGTCCTTCTCCTGTTATGACCGGTGTTCCTCTACATCCACTGACAGATCAGGGCATTGACTTGTGCATGAGGGCGGACAGCAGAGCTTACAATCTAATTATAGTGATAATCCAGCGTAGAGCCCTCAGAGTTCATGGTGGAGCCTGAACTCCAGGTCTCATCAGAGGTCCAGGACCCTCAATGTCTGATGTTGACCCCTCGGGACCCCTGTATAACCGGGGAGAGCCCATGATGGCGAGCCAGTGCCCCCCATTAGAGCGGTTCTAGGGGAGCGTCTATAGTGGCTTCTAATCCTGCCACGGACCCCTCTGTCTGGTGGCAGGGGACGCTCGTAGTGTTGCATCTGCAAATGACCACCAGAGGGCGCCGTTGTGCTGTTATGCACAGAGGGTCACCCCCCAATATAGCGGGTGTCTGCTATTATTAACCTTTTCATGACCGCGGTCTGAATTACTAGTGGTATATGTCAAAGTCTTTACACCAGGAAGATCTGGATGAGCGCCCTGGACTCCGGTATGGCTCGTTCTTCCATTTCTCAGCTCTCCTGGTCTCTGACAAAGCTGACAACCACTAATGTCGGCATAAAGTTGTCAGCCTGCCGTGCATCATGAATGACATATAGATCTGCGTCACAAGAGGATGTGTTCATGAAGTCCACGAATGTAATGCTAGCACAGCAGTGAAGACTGACACCGCATCTAGGTAACAGTAGAGTGTTATGTGCACACCACAGTGCGGGGAAATCGGGGTGACAACCTGCTCTGGGCAAATTACAGATGGGCAGTTGTCAGATATCATCCCTTGTAAGAATAAAACATTAAACTTCCCTATTTGATGGGAGATCTCGGGGGCTGATATTTGTCAGGGGTCAATCCTGAGCTTCCTGATTCATGAATACAATGCTAGAACATGAGTGAAGACTGACACTGATATAGGAGGCGGTGGGCGGGTGCCACCGGTTATTATAAGGTTTTCTAGCCTTAAATCCTCCAGATTCCTGGGTGCTGATTAACCCTCGAGGTGCTGGGCAGCTGTTTTGGGTGGCGCTCTCTCGCGGTCTACGTTTGACGCCCTCGTTCTGATGTTTCTGCTGATTCGCTCAGTTTTTGTGTTAACAGTTGGAGTGTTACTCAGTGTCCCGAGACTGTGGCTGCAACAAAAGGTGTCCTCGCTGTGGTGTCCCTGCTGGGACGGGATGAATGGTCTTATTCCAGGGGCCGGGCCCCGGGGTTACACAGAAGGAATGGGGGGGGGGGGGCTTATTCTGCTTGGATGGAGCTTTACAAATGTCCAAAAGAGGTGAGGACAATGCGGAATAGTGAGCGCAGCACTGGGCACATCACCCCCAGACTTGCGGTGCACCGAGCCCATCCCCAGACTGCGGTGCACCGAGCCACACCCCAGACTGCGGTGCACCGAGCCCCATCACCCCCCAGACTGCGGTGGTTGCACCGAGCCCATCACCCCCAGACTGCGGTGCACCGAGCCCATCACCCCCAGACTGCGGTGCACCGAGCCCCATCACCCCCAGACTGCGGTGCACGAGCCCATCACCCCCAGACTGCGGTGCACGAGCCCATCACCCCCAGACTGCGGCCCGAGCCCATCACCCCCAGCTGCGGGCACCGAGCCCATCACCCCCAGACTGCGGTGCACCGAGCCCATCACCCCAGACTGCGGTGCACGAGCCCATCACCCCCAGACTGCGGTGCACCCGAGCCCATCACCCCAGACTGCGGTGCACGAGCCCATCACCCCCAGACTGCGGTGCACCGAGCCCATCACCCCCAGACTGCGGTGCACCGAGCCCATCACCCCCAGACTGCGGTTGCACCGAGCCCATCACCCCCAGACTGCGGTGCACCGAGCCCATCACCCCCAGACTGCGGTTGCACCGAGCCATTCACCCCCAGACTGCGTGCACCGAGCCCATCACCCCCAGACTGCGGTTTGCACCGAGCCCATCACCCCAGACTGCGGTGCACCGAGCCCACACCCCAGACTGCCGGGCCCCGAGCCCCATCACCCCCCAGACTGCGGTGCACCGAGCCCATCACCCCCAAGACTGCGGTTGCACCGAGCCCCATCACCCCCCAGAACTGCGGTGCACGAGTCCCAAACCCCCAGACTTGCGGTGCACCGAGCCCATCACCCCAGACTGCGTGCACCGAGCCCATCACCCCCAGACTGCGGTGGCACCGAGCCCATCACCCCCAGACTGCGTGCACCGAGCCCATCACCCCCAGACTGCGGTGCACCGAGCCCACCACCCCAGACTGCGGTGCACCGAGCCCACCACCCCCAGACTGCGGTGCACCGACCCCCACCACCCCCAGACCCCCGAGACCACCCCAGACTGCGCAGGCCAGTGATAAAACAGGAGGTGGATTTCAGACTACACCAGACTCCGGCAGACAGCGCAGGCACCGATCATTGCTGAGTGATACTGGTGTTATTCAGTATATTTTTATATCATGTGTTATAATGGAGCTTTGCGCCCCCTATTGACCTCAGCATACCGCGATGATGATGTCACTGATGTAGGATTATACTGCATTGCAGCCTTGTATCATGTGTCCTGCTGTACCGGATCAGACAGTGGAGGAGCGGTGTGATATACCGCCTGTACAACCTCACAGCCTGGAGTTCATAATAATACAGGGAAATCTGGTAGGACTCATATCATCTGGATATTGGACACCTGTTCACACACGTCCTGCAGGTCCAGCGCTGCTCATGATATACAGGTCTATGACTCTATCATTATGTTCACACTAGTCATCCTTTTCCCTGAAATGGCTGATAACAGGGAGCAATAGATTGTATTCTCCTGTCCTACAGTCATCCTCTCCTCTGAAATGTCTGATAACAGGGAGCAATAGACTGTATTCTCCTGTCCTACAGTCATCCTCTCCTCTGAAATGGCTGATAACGGAGCAATAGATTGTATTCTCCTGTTCTACAGTCATCCTCTCCCCTGAAATGTCTAATAACAGGGAGCAATAGACTGTATTCTCCTGTCCTACAGTCATCCTAACCCCTGAAATGTCTGATAACAGGGAGCAATAGATTGTATTCTCCTGTCCTACAGTCATCCTAACCCCTGAAATGTCTGATAACAGGGAGTAATAGATTGTATTCTCCTGTCCTACAGTCATCCTCTCCTCTGAAATGTCTGATAACAGGGGGCAATAGATTGTATTCTCCTGTCCTACAGTCATCCTCTCCTCTGAAATGTCTGATAACAGGGAGCAATAGATTGTATTCTCCTGTCCTACAGTCATCCTCTCCCCTGAAATGTCTGATAACAGGGAGTAATAGATTGTATTCTCATGTCCTACAGTCATCCTCTCCCCTGAAATGTCTGATAACAGGGAGCAATAGATTGTATTCTCCTGTCCTACAGTCATCCTTTTCTCTGAAATGTCTGATAACAGGGAGTAATAGATTGTATTCTCCTGTCCTACAGTCATCCTTTTCCCTGAAATGTCTGATAACAGGAAGCAATAGATTGTATTCTCCTGTCCTACAGTCATCCTTTTCCCTGAAATGTCTGATAACAGGAAGCAATAGATTGTATTCTCCTGTCCTACAGTCATCCTCTCCCCTGAAATGTCTGATAACAGGGAGCAATAGATTGTATTCTCCTGTCCTACAGTCATCCTCTCCTCTGAAATGTCTGATAACAGGGAGCAATAGATTGTATTCTCCTGTCCTACAGTCATCCCTCTCCCTGAAATGTCTGATAACAGGGAGCAATAGACTGTATTCTCCTCTCCTACAGTCATCCTCTCCTCTGAAATGTCTGATAACAGGGAGCAATAGATTGTATTCTCCTGTCCTACAGTCATCCTCTCCCCTGAAATGTCTGATAACAGGGAGCAATAGATTGTATTCTCCTGTCCTACAGTCATCCTCTCCTCTGAAATGTCTGATAACAGGGAGCAATAGATTGTATTCTCCTGTCCTACAGTCTCCTCTCCTCTGAAATGGCTGATAACAGGGAGCAATAGATTGTATTCTCCTGTCCTACAGTCATCCTTTTCCCTGAAATGTCTGATAACAGGAAGCAATAGATTGTATTCTCCTGTCCTAATAAGTCATCCTCTCACCTGAAATGGTGATAACAGGGAGCAATAGATTGTATTCTCCTGTCCTACAGTCATCCTCTCCTCTGAAAATGTCTGATAACAGGGAGCAATAGATTGTATTCTCCTGTCTACAGTCATCCTCTCCCCTGAAATGTCTGATAACAGGGAGCAATAGACTGTATTCTCCTCTCCTACAGTCATCCTCTCCTCTGAAATGTCTGATAACAGGGAGCAATAGATTGTATTCTCCTGTCCTACAGTCATCCTCTCCCCTGAAATGTCTGATAACAGGGAGCAATAGATTGTATTCTCCTGTCCTACAGTCATCCTCTCCTCTGAAATGTCTGATAACAGGGAGCAATAGACTGTATTCTCCTCTCCTACAGTCATCCTCTCCTCTGAAATGTCTGATAACAGGGAGCAATAGATTGTATTCTCCTGTCCTACAGTCATCCTCTCCTCTGAAATGGCTGATAACGGAGCAATAGATTGTATTCTCCTGTTCTACAGTCATCCTCTCCCCTGAAATGGCTGATAACAGGGAGCAATAGATTGTATTCTCCTGTCCGACAGTCATCCTCTCCCCTAAAATGTCTGATAACAGGGAACAATAGATTGTATTCTCCTCTCCTACAGTCATCCTCTCCTCTGAAATGTCTGATAACAGGGAGCAATAGATTGTATTCTCCTGTCCTACAGTCATCCTCTCCTCTGAAATGGCTGATAACGGAGCAATAGATTGTATTCTCCTGTTCTACAGTCATCCTCTCCTCTGAAATGGCTGATAACAGGGAGCAATAGATTGTATTCTCCTGTCCTACAGTCATCCTCTCCCCTGAAATGGCTGATAACAGGGAGCAATAGATTGTATTCTCCTGTCCGACAGTCATCCTCTCCCCTAAAATGTCTGATAACAGGGAACAATAGATTGTATTCTCCTGTCCTACAGCCATCCTCTCCCCTAAAATGTCTGATAACAGGGAACAATAGATTGTATTCTCCTGTCCTACAGTCATCCTCTCCTCTGAAATGTCTGATAACAGGGGGCAATAGACTGTATTCTCCTGTCCTACAGTCATCCTCTCCTCTGAAATGGCTGATAACAGGGAGCAATAGATTGTATTCTCCTGTCCTACAGTCATCCTCTCCCCTGAAATGGCTGATAACAGGGAGTAATAGATTGTATTCTCCTGTCCTACAGTCATCCTCTCCCCTGAAATGTCTGATAACAGGGAGTAATAGATTGTATTCTCATGTTCTACAGTTATCCTCTCCCCTGAAATGTCTGATAACAGGGAGCAATAGACTGTATTCTCCTCTCCTACAGTCATCCTCTCCTCTGAAATGTCTGATAACAGGGAGCAATAGATTGTATTCTCCTGTCCTACAGTTATCCTCTCCCCTGAAATGTCTGATAACAGGGAGTAATAGATTGTATTGTCCTGTCCTACAGTCATCCACTCCCCTGAAATGTCTGATAACAGGGAGCAATAGACTGTATTCTCCTGTCCTACAGTCATCCTTTTCTCTGAAATGTCTGATAACAGGGAGTAATAGATTGTATTCTCCTGTCCTACAGTCATCCTCTCCTCTGAAATGGCTGATAACAGGGAGCAATAGATTGTATTCTCCTGTCCTACAGTCATCCTTTTCCCTGAAATGTCTGATAACAGGAAGCAATAGATTGTATTCTCCTGTCCTACAGTCATCCTCTCACCTGAAATGTCTGATAACAGGGAGCAATAGATTGTATTCTCCTGTCCTACAGTCATCCTCTCCCCTGAAATGTCTGATAACAGGGAGCAATAGACTGTATTCTCCTGTCCTACAGTCATCCTCTCCCCTGAAATGTCTGATAACAGCGAGCAATAGATTGTATTCTCCTGTCCTACAGTCATCCTCTCCCCTGAAATGTCTGATAACAGGGAGCAATAGATTGTATTCTCCTGTCCTACAGTCATCCTCTCTCCTGAAATGTCTGATAACAGGGAGCAATAGATTGTATTCTCCTGTTCTACAGTCATCCTCTCCCCTGAAATGTCTGATAACAGGGAGCAATAGATTGTATTCTCCTGTCCTACAGTCATCCTCTCCCCTGAAATGTCTGATAACAGGGAGCAATAGACTGTATTCTCCTGTCCTACAGTCATCCTCTCTCCTGAAATGTCTGATAACAGGGAGCAATAGATTGTATTCTCCTGTCCTACAGTCATCCTCTCCTCTGAAATGTCTGATAACAGGGAGCAATAGATTGTATTCTCCTGTCCTACAGTCATCCTCTCCTCTGAAATGGCTGATAACAGGGAGCAATAGACTGTATTCTCCTGTCCTACAGTCATCCTCTCCTCTGAAATGTCTGATAACAGGGAGCAATAGATTGTATTCTCCTGTCCTACAGTCATCCTCTCCTCTGAAATGGCTGATAACAGGGAGCAATAGACTGTATTCTCCTGTCCTACAGTCATCCTCTCCTCTGAAATGTCTGATAACAGGGAGCAATAGATTGTATTCTCCTGTCCTACAGTCATCCTCTCCCCTGAAATGTCTGATAACAGGGAGCAATAGACTGTATTCTCCTGTCCTACAGTCATCCTATGTCCGTGTTACATCCGTATTTTTTGTGGATCCTTTCATACGGACACCGGATGCACATGGAATCTTTTCCATTTTTTATGTGGCTCCATTGAAATGAATGGTACCACATGCGGCCACAAAAAAAACCACAGAACAGACGCGTCCAAAAAATCAGTTCATGTGCATGAGCCCTAACTCTGACAGGCAGCGTATGTCCTGAGCAGGTATCTAATCCTGTGATGTGTGGTACGGTCTCCTGAGCTGTGTATCTAATCCTGTGATGTGTGGTACGGTCTCCTGAGCTGTGTATCTAATCCTGTGATGTGTGGTACGGTCTCCTGAGCTGTGTATCTAATCCTGTGATGTGTGGTACGGTCTCCTGAGCAGGTATCTAATCCTGTGATGTGTGGTACAGTCTCCTGAGCTGTGTATCTAATCCTGTGATGTGTGGTACGGTCTCCTGAGCTGTGTATCTAATCCTGTGATGTGTGGTATGGTCTCCTGAGCTGTGTATCTAATTCTGTGATGTGTGGTACGGTCTCCTGAGCAGGTATCTAATCCTGTGATGTGTGGTACAGTCTCCTGAGCTGTGTATCTAATCCTGTGATGTGTGGTACGGTCTCCTGAGCTGTGTATCTAATCCTGTGATGTGTGGTACAGTCTCCTGAGCTGTGTATCTAATCATGTGATGTGTGGTACAGTCTCCTGAGCTGTGTATCTAATCCTGTGATGTGTGGTACAGTCTCCTGAGCGGTGTATCTAATCCTGTGATGTGTGGTACAGTCTCCTGAGCGGTGTATCTAATTCTGTGATGTGTGGTACAGTCTCCTAATCATGTGATGTGTGGTACAGTCTCCTGAGCGGTGTATCTAATCCTGTGATGTGTGGTACAGTCTCCTGAGCGGTGTATCTAATCCTGTGATGTGTGGTACAGTCTCCTGAGCGGTGTATCTAATCCTGTGATGTGTGGTACAGTCTCCTGAGCTGTGTATCTAATCCTGTGATGTGTGGTACAGTCTCCTGAGCGGTGTATCTAATCCTGTGATGTGTGGTACAGTCTCCTGAGCTGTGTATCTAATCCTGTGATGTGTGGTACAGTCTCCTGAGCTGTGTATCTAATCCTGTGATGTGTGGTACGGTGGTGTTGGCCGCCTCTCTGCTCTGCAGTGATTTTCCGCAGATCCTTGTGTTGAGGACATTCAATGCCAGGACACGTCCATCTACAGGAGCTCCCGGCACAGCACTGCTGGTATTATATGTACTGGTGATATTATATACTGGTTATATATACTGGTATTATATGTACTGGTATTATATGTACTGGTGATATTATATACTGGTTATATATACTGGTATTATATGTACTGGTATTATATGTACTGGTGATATTATATACTGGTTATATATACTGGTATTATATGTACTGGTATTATATGTACTGGTGATATTATATACTGGTTATATATACTGGTATTATATGTACTGGTATTATATGTACTGGTGATATTATATACTGGTTATATATACTGGTATTATATGTACTGGTATTATATGTACTGGTGATATTATATACTGGTTATATATACTGGTATTATATGTACTGGTATTGTATGTACTGGTGATATTATATATACTGGTATTATATGTACTGGTGATATTATATACTGTTATATATACTGGTATTATATGTACTGGTATTATATGTACTGGTATTATATGTACTGGTGATGTTATATACTGGTATTATATGTACTGGTGATATTATATATCCTGGTATTATATGTACTGGTGATATTATATACTGGTATTATATGTACTGGTGATATTATATACTGGTATTGTATGTACTGGTGATATTATATACTGGTATTATATGTACTGGTGATATTATATATACTGGTATTATATGTACTGGTGATATTATATACTGGTATTATATGTACTGGTATTATATGTACTGGTATTATATGTACTGGTGATATTATATATACTGGTATTATATGTACTGGTGATATTATATATACTGGTATTATATGTACTGGTGATATTATATACTGGTATTATATGTACTGGTGATATTATATATACTGGTATTATATGTACTGGCAGTATTGTATACCCTGGTATTATATGTACTGGTGATATTATATATACTGGTATTATATGTACTGGGGATATTATATATACTGGTATTATATGTACTGGGGATATTATATATATGGTATTATATGTCTGGGGATATTTATATAATGGTATTATAATGTACTGGGGATATTATATATATTAGGTTATTATTGTACTGGTGCATATTATATATACGGTATTATATGTTACTGGTGATATGTATATACTGGGTATTTATGTACTCGGTGATATTATATATACTGGTATTATATGTACCTGGTGATACTATATATACTGGTATTATATGTACTGGTGAATTATAATATACTGGTATTATACTGTACTGGTGATATTATATACTGGTATTATATGTACTGGTGGATATTATATATACTGGTATTATATGTACTGGTGATATTATATATACTGGTATTATATGTACTGGTGATATTATATATACTGGTATTATATGTTACTGGGATATTATATATACTGGTATTATATGTACTGGTGATATTATATATACTGGTATTATATGTACTGGTATTATATGTACTGTGATATTATATATACTGGTATTATATGTACTGGTGATATTATATACTGGTTATATAATACTGGTATTATATGTACTGGTATTATATGTACTGGTATTATATGTACTGGTATTATATGTACTGGTGATGTTATATACTGGTATTATATGTACTGGTGATATTATATATACTGGTATTATATGTACTGGTGATATTATATATACTGGTATTATATGTACTGGTGATATTATATACTGGTATTATATGTACTGGTGATATTATATATACTGGTATTATATGTACTGGTGATATTATATATACTGGTATTATATGTACTGGTGATATTATATACTGGTTTTATATGTACTGGTGATATTATATATACTGGTATTATATGTACTGGTGATATTATATACTGGTATTATATGTACTGGTGATATTATATACTGGTATTATATGTACTGGTGATATTATATATACTGGTATTATATGTACTGGTGATATTATATACTGGTTTTATATGTACTGGTGATATTATATTATACTGGTATTATATGTACTGGTGATATTTATACTGGTTTTATATGTACTGGTGATTTATATATACTGGTATTTATATGTACTGGTGATATTATATACTGGTATTATATGTACTGGTGATATTATATACTGTTTATATGTACTGGTGATATTATATATACTGGTATTATATGTACTTGGTGATATTATATTATACTGGTATTATATGTACTGGTGATATTATATACTGGTTATATATTACTGGTATTATATGTACTGGTATATATGTACTGGTGATATTATATACTGGTATTATATGTACTGGTGATATTATATACTGGTATTATATGTACTGTGATATTATATATTACTGGTATTATATGTACTGGTGATATTATATACTGGTATTATATTACTGGTGATATTATATATACTGGTAATATGTACTGTGATATTATATATACTGGTATTATATGTACTGGTGATATTATATATACTGGTATTATATGTACTGGTGATATTATATATACTGGTATTATATGTACTGGTGATATTATATATACTGGTATTATATGTACTGGTGATATTATATATACTGGTATTATATGTACTGGTGATATTTATATACTGGTATTATATGTACTGGTGATATATATATACTGGTATTATATGTACTGGTGATATTATATATACTGGTATTATATGTACTGGGATATTATATATACTGGTATTATATGTACTGGTGATATTATATATACTGGTATTATATGTACTGGTGATATTATATATACTGGTATTATATGTACTGGTAGTATTGTATACCCTGGTATTATAGTAGTACACATGTAATATTCTGTACCCTGGCAGTATTGTATACCCTGGTATTATATATATATATACTGGTAGTATTGTATACCCTGGTATTATAGTAGTACACATGTAATATTCTATACCCTGGCAGTATTGTATACCCTGGTACTATGGTACACTCTGGTCCTCCCCCCTCTGTGCTGGGTGTGTGGTGACCCCCGTGTCCCGGGATGCTGCAGTCACTGGCTGGTCGCAGCCCCATCCTGCAGTGCTGTCATTGGCTGCAGCGCCGGCTGGCAGTGCGGAGGGCGGCTCTCAGCATCACTCCAGTCCAGCACAGCTCCGGGGACAGCAGCATGGACTCCTCCCGCTCCATCCAGCATGAGATCACCTCTCTGAAAGGTAGGGGGACAGCACTGCGGGGTTAATCCTGTGTGGGGATAGCCTGCAGCAGCTACAGGGCGTGCCCCTGAAATTACACAGCACAGGACCCCCCAAGATTGAGTGAGTGAACCACCCCCAAAACCTCAGCACAGCCCCAGAGAGAGTGCGGGCCCCCAACACAGCCCCCCCAGAGAGAGTGCGGGCCCCCAACACAGCCCCCCCAGAGAGAGTGCGGGCCCCCAACACAGCCCCCCCAGAGAGAGTGCGGGCCCCCAACACAGCCCCCCCAGAGAGAGTGCGGGCCCCAACATAGCCCCCCCCGACAGAGTGCGGGCCCCCAACATAGCCCCCCCGACAGAGTGCGGGCCCCCAACATAGCCCCCCCCAGACAGAGTGCGGGCCCCCCAAGACAGAGTGAGTGAACCACCCCCAAAACCTCAGCACAGCCCCAGAGAGAGTGCGGCCCCCCAACACAGCCCCCCCCCCAGGAAGAGTGCGGGCCCCCAACACAGCCCCCCCCAGGAAGAGTGCGGGCCCCCAACACAGCCCCCCCCAGGAAGAGTGCGGGCCCCCAACACAGCCCCCCCCCAGGAAGAGTGCGGGCCCCCAACACAGCCCCCCCCAGGAAGAGTGCGGGCCCCCAACACAGCCCCCCCCAGGAAGAGTGCGGGCCCCAACACAGCCCCCCCCCAGAAGAGTGCGGGCCCCCAACACAGCCCCCCCAGGAAGAGTGCGGGCCCCCAACACAGCCCCCCCAGGAAGAGTGCGGGCCCCCAACACAGCCCCCCCCAGGAAGAGTGCGGGCCCCAACACAGCCCCCCCCCAGGAAGAGTGCGGGCCCCCAACACAGCCCCCCCCCCAGGAAGAGTGCGGGCCCCCAAACACAGCCCCCCCCAGGAAGACGTGCGGGCCCCCAACACAGCCCCCCCCCAGGAGAGTGCGGGCCCCCAACACAGCCCCCCCCAGGAAGAGTGCGGGCCCCCAACACAGCCCCCCCCAGGAAGAGTGCGGGCCCCAACACAGCCCCCCCAGGAAGATGTGCGGGCCCCCAACACAGCCCCCCCCAGAAGAGGTGCGGGCCCCCAACACAGCCCCCCCCAGGAAGAGTGCGGGCCCCCAACACAGCCCCCCCCAGGAAGAGTGCGGGCCCCCCAACACAGCCCCCCCCAGGAAGAGTGCGGGCCCCCAACACAGCCCCCCCCAGGAAGAGTGCGGGCCCCGACACAGACCCCCCCCCCCCCTAGACAGAGTGCGGGCCCCGACAACTTCCAGTGGCCCCGGTGCTGAATCAGCGCTCTGCTGCAGTGTCACAGTGCGGAGCTCCCAGACACACGGCCGTTCTGCCTTCAAGGGGAACCCCCCATGTGTCTGCGGTGACTGCAGGGGGGGCACATACCTTACAGGATGCCAGCCGTGGGGGGGTTATTTAATATCTGTAGGAGCCGTACGCTCTGTTGTATCTGCAGTATGTGGTTTATAACCTCGGCTGTGTGATGTTGTATTGTCTGGTCTGAGCAGGGTAAAGCCTGATCCGGAGCTCGGTGGCTGCCCGGGGGGGGGGGGTCGGCTCCGGGTCATCCCATCACTGCCAGACTTTAAGCCCTTGAATTTGATCACAGGAAGAGGTGAGGAACACTGGTCCAGACAATGCTATAGGAGGCGAGACCCCCAATCTGACCCAGGACCCTCATCCCAGGAGCTGGAGAAATTCTCACCTCTCTATATCCTCTCCTCCTGGAGACCAGTCCTCACCTCTCTATATCCTCTCCTCCTGGAGACCAGTCCTCACCTCTCTATATCCTCTCCTCCTGGAGACCAGTCCTCACCTCTCTATATCCTCTCCTCCTGGAGACCTGTCCTCACCTCTCTATATCCTCTCCTCCTGGAGACCTGTCCTCACCTCTCTATATCCTCTCCTCCTGGAGACCTGTCCTCACCTCTCTATATCCTCTCCTCCTGGAGACCTGTCCTCACCTCTCTATATCCTCTCCTCCTGGAGACGTGTCCTCACCTCTCTCTATCTTCTCCTCCTGGAGACCTCTCCTCACCTCTCTATATCCTCTACTCCTGGAGACCTCTCCTCACCTCTCTATATCCTCTCCTCCTGGAGACCTGTCCTCACCTCTCTATATCCTCTACTCCTGGAGACCTCTCCTCACCTCTCTATATCCTCTACTCCTGGAGACCTGTCCTCACCTCTCTATATCCTCTACTCCTGGAGACCTGTCCTCACCTCTCTATATCCTCTCCTCCTGGAGACCAGTCCTCACCTCTCTATATCCTCTCCTCCTGGAGACCTGTCCTCACCTCTCTATATCCTCTACTCCTGGAGACCTGTCCTCACCTCTCTATATCCTCTACTCCTGGAGACCAGTCCTCACCTCTCTATATCCTCTCCTCCTGGAGACCAGTCCTCACCTCTCTATATCCTCTCCTCCTGGAGACCTGTCCTCACCTCTCTATATCCTCTCCTCCTGGAGACGTGTCCTCACCTCTCTCTATCTCTCCTCCTGGAGACCTCTCCTCACCTCTCTATATCCTCTCCTCCTGGAGACCTCTCCTCACCTCTCTATATCCTCTACTCCTGGAGACCTCTCCTCACCTCTCTATATCCTCTCCTCCTGGAGACCTGTCCTCACCTCTCTATATCCTCTACTCCTGGAGACCTCTCCTCACCTCTCTATATCCTCTCCTCCTGGAGACGTGTCCTCACCTCTCTGTCCTCTCCTCCTGGAGACCAGTCCTCACCTCTCTATATCCTCCACTCCTGGAGACCAGTCCTCACCTCTCTATATCCTCCACTCCTGGAGACCAGTCCTCACCTCTCTATATCCTCCACTCCTGGAGACCTCTCCTCACCTCTCTATATCCTCTACTCCTGGAGACCTCTCCTCACCTCTCTATATCCTCTCCTGGAGACGTGTCCTCACCTCTCTGTCCTCTCCTCCTGGAGACCAGTCCTCACCTCTCTATATCCTCTCCTCCTGGAGACGTGTCCTCACCTCTCTCTATCTTCTCCTCCTGGAGACCTCTCCTCACCTCTCTATATCCTCTCCTCCTGGAGACCTCTCCTCACCTCTCTATATCCTCTACTCCTGGAGACCTCTCCTCACCTCTCTATATCCTCTCCTGGAGACGTGTCCTCACCTCTCTGTCCTCTCCTCCTGGAGACCAGTCCTCACCTCTCTATATCCTCCACTCCTGGAGACCTGTCCTCACCTCTCTATATCCTCCACTCCTGGAGACCTGTCCTCACCTCTCTATATCCTCCACTCCTGGAGACCTCTCCTCACCTCTCTATATCCTCTCCTGGAGACGTGTCCTCACCTCTCTGTCCTCTCCTCCTGGAGACCAGTCCTCACCTCTCTATATCCTCCACTCCTGGAGACCTGTCCTCACCTCTCTATATCCTCCACTCCTGGAGACCTGTCCTCACCTCTCTATATCCTCCACTCCTGGAGACCAGTCCTCATCTCTCTATATCCTCTTCTCCTGGAGACCTCTCCTCACCTCTCTATATCCTCTTCTCCTGGAGACCTCTCCTCACCTCTTTATAGCCTCTCCTCCTGGAGACCTCTCCTCACCTCTCTGTCCTATCCTCCTGAAGACCTGTCCTCACCTCTCTATATCCTCTCCTCCTGGAGACGTGTCCTAACCTCTCTATATCCTCTCCTCCTGAAGACCTCTCCTCACCTCTTTATAGCCTCTCCTCCTGGAGACCTCTCCTCACCTCTCTATATCCTCTCCTCCTGGAGACCTGTCCTCACCTCTCTATATCCTCTCCTCCTGGAGACCAGTCCTCACCTCTCTATATCCTCTCCTCCTGGAGACCTGTCCTCACCTCTCTATATCCTCTACTCCTGGAGACCTGTCCTCACCTCTCTATATCCTCTACTCCTGGAGACCAGTCCTCACCTCTCTATATCCTCTCCTCCTGGAGACCTCTCCTCACCTCTCTATATCCTCTCCTCCTGGAGACCTCTCCTCACCTCTCTATATCCTCTACTCCTGGAGACCTCTCCTCACCTCTCTATATCCTCTCCTCCTGGAGACCTGTCCTCACCTCTCTATATCCTCTACTCCTGGAGACCTCTCCTCACCTCTCTATATCCTCTCCTCCTGGAGACGTGTCCTCACCTCTCTGTCCTCTCCTCCTGGAGACCAGTCCTCACCTCTCTATATCCTCCACTCCTGGAGACCAGTCCTCACCTCTCTATATCCTCCACTCCTGGAGACCAGTCCTCACCTCTCTATATCCTCCACTCCTGGAGACCTCTCCTCACCTCTCTATATCCTCTACTCCTGGAGACCTCTCCTCACCTCTCTATATCCTCTCCTGGAGACGTGTCCTCACCTCTCTGTCCTCTCCTCCTGGAGACCAGTCCTCACCTCTCTATATCCTCTCCTCCTGGAGACGTGTCCTCACCTCTCTCTATCTTCTCCTCCTGGAGACCTCTCCTCACCTCTCTATATCCTCTCCTCCTGGAGACCTCTCCTCACCTCTCTATATCCTCTACTCCTGGAGACCTCTCCTCACCTCTCTATATCCTCTCCTGGAGACGTGTCCTCACCTCTCTGTCCTCTCCTCCTGGAGACCAGTCCTCACCTCTCTATATCCTCCACTCCTGGAGACCTGTCCTCACCTCTCTATATCCTCCACTCCTGGAGACCTGTCCTCACCTCTCTATATCCTCCACTCCTGGAGACCTCTCCTCACCTCTCTATATCCTCTCCCTGGAGACGTGTCCTCACCTCTCTGTCCTCTCCTCCTGGAGACCAGTCCTCACCTCTCTATATCCTCCACTCCTGGAGACCTGTCCTCACCTCTCTATATCCTCCACTCCTGGAGACCTGTCCTCACCTCTCTATATCCTCCACTCCTGGAGACCAGTCCTCATCTCCTATATCCTCTTCCCTGGAGACCTCTCCTCACCTCTCTATATCCTCTTCTCCCTGGAGACCTCTCCTCACCTCTTTATAGCCTCTCCTCCTGGAGACCTCTCCTCACCTCTCTGTCCTATCCTCCTGAAGACCTGTCCTCACCTCTCTATATCCTCTCCTCCTGGAGACGTGTCCTAACCTCTCTATATCCTCTCCTCCTGAAGACCTCTCCTCACCTCTTTATAGCCTCTCCTCCTGGAGACCTCTCCTCACCTCTCTGTCCTCTACTCCTGGAGACCTCCCTCACCTCTCTATGTCCTCTCCTCCTGGAGACCTCTCCTCACCTCTCTGTCCTCTACTCCTGGAGACCTCCCTCACCTCTCTATGTCCTCTCCTCCTGGAGACCTCTCCTCACCTCTCTATGTCCTCTCCTCCTGGAGACCTCTCCTCACCTCTCTATGTCCTCTCCTCCTGGAGACCTCTCCTCACCCTCTATATCCTCTCCTCCTGGAGACCAGTCCTCACCTCTCTATATCCTCCACTCCTGGAGACCTCCTCACCTCTCTGTCCTCCACTCCTGGAGACCTCTCCTCACCTCTCTATATCCTCTCCTCTTGGAGACCTCTCCTCACCTCTCTATATCCTCCACTCCTGGAGACCAGTCCTCACCTCTCTGTCCTCCACTCCTGGAGACCTCTCCTCACCTCTCTATATCCTCTACTCCTGGAGACCTCTCCTCACCTCTCTGTCCTCCACTCCTGGAGACCTCTCCTCACCTGCTCTATATCCTCTCCTCCTGAAGACCTCTCTTCACCCCTCTATATCCTCCACTCCTGGAGACCTCTCCTCACCTCTCTGTCCTCCACTCCTGGAGACCTCTCCTCACCTCTCTATATCCTCTACTCCTGGAGACCTCTCCTCACCTCTCTGTCCTCCACTCCTGGAGACCTCTCCTCACCTCTCTATATCCTCTACTCCTGGAGACCTCTCCTCACCTCTCTGTCCTCCACTCCTGGAGACCTCTCCTCACCTCTCTATATCCTCTCCTCCTGAAGACCTCTCTTCACCCCTCTATATCCTCCACTCCCGGATGTGGGGCCTCTTTTCCTTCTTGCAGTGATATTTTGAGTACTTTGACTCTCTATAATCCGCGGTTCCTTCAGTCTGAAGTGGTTTTCATGTTGAGCTCAGAGTGGAGTCACTTGTGTACGGAGCAGGTGTAATGCAGCTCAGGTAGCCGGTTATAAAGGCCACGCGTCTACGCACAAGGCTCCTCCTGCTGCATTGTGGGATTGGAGGCCGTGTGTCAGTGCACAGAGAAGGTGACAGCCTGGAGTCTGTGGGGCCGGCATGCTTTCTACTCATAAAGGTAAGATCAGGAAATTCTGCTTCTGGCAGAAGGGACCCAAGGTGCCCTGAAATACCTGCCCGCAGCCGATCCCAGGATCCTGCCCGCTGGGGTAGAGGGAAGCTCCCAACTGCTCCTGGACGGTGCGGTGACCGGATTTATGTCTTCTGACCAGAACATCCCGCTGGACAGCTGCTGCTGGTGTATGATGTATGATGCTGATGTCTGCTGTGAGTGCGGCCTGGACCATCACTGCTAAACTGACTGCTGTTATACTACATGGTGGACCCCTACCCTGCCACCGGCCGACAGCCCTGCCACCAACCTACAGCCCTGCCACCAACCTACAGCCCTGCCACCGGCCGACGGACCTGCCACCGGCCGACAGCCCTGCCACCAACCTACAGCCCTGCCACCAACCTACAGCCCTGCCACCGGCCGACAGCCCTGCCACCAACCTACAGCCCTGCTACCGGCCGACAGCCCTGCCACCAACCTACAGCCCTGCTACCGGCCGACAGCCCTGCCACCAACCTACAGCCCTGCTACCGGCCGACAGCCTGCCACCAACCTACAGCCCTGCTACCGGCCGACAGCCCTGCCACAACCTACAGCCCTGCTAACGGCCGACAGCCCTGCCACCAACCTACAGCCCTGCTACCGGCCGACAGCCCTGCCACCAACCTACAGCCCTGCCACCGGCCGACGGACCTGCCACCAACCTACAGCCCTGCTACCGGCCGATAGCCCTGCCACCAACAACTTACAGCCCTGCCACCGGCCAACGGACTGCCACCAACAACTTACAGCCCTGCCACCAACAACTTACAGCCCTGCCACCAACAACTTGCAGCCCTGCCACCGGCCGACCGACCTGCCACCAACCTACAGCCCTGCCACCACCAACTTACAGCCCTGCCACCGGCCGACGGACCTGCCACCAACCTACAGCCCTGCCACTGACAACTTACAGCCCTGCCACCAACCTACAGACCTTCCACCGGCCAACTTACTGACAGCACTGCCACTGGCCCATGGACCTGCCTCCAGACGATTGAATTACTGACAGCCCTTCCGACGGACTGATAGAATAACAGCTCTGCCACGTTGAAGTGGACATTGTCACCACATTGCACCTGCCGAGAGTCAGAAGTAGAGGAGTAGTCCCCGCAGTCTTTCAGTAGTGCAGCCTCAGTCTCTGGGCCTGGTCAGAGATCTCAGCACAGAAGGGTGAGAATAAAGGAAATCTCTTCATGTTTTTCTGGGTCAGCCTCTGTAATGAGGATGTTATCCGGGCTGACGATGGCGTCTCGTCTGGCGGTGGAGGTCGTCGGCATTGTCTCTCGTGGATCCTACTGGTGTCTGCGTAGTCTGGGTGCGATGAGGGATCCCTCCGTCTGCAGAGGTTCCCCTGCAGATATCTAGAGAGCGGTCCAGCAGAACCGCAGGGAGTACGGACTGGTAAATACGGACCAGAGGCCAGGACTACACCGCCACATGGTGAGCGCGGCCGACTGTACTACTCCTGCAGCCCCAATGAATGGCCCAGGCCGGAGTCTGTATGGATTGTGTGCGCCCCCTGCTGGTGCTCTGCTGCACTGAACCCAGAGGTTTGTGGCCTCAGATGCGCTGTGTCTGGTAGGGGCCACTATACAGTGGAGGGCGCTGTCTGGTAGGGGCCACTATACAGAGGAGGGCGCTGTGTCTGGTAGGGGCCACTATACAGTGGAGGGCGCTGTGTCTGGTAGGGGCCACTATACAGTGGAGGGCGCTGTCTGGTAGGGGCCACTATACAGAGGAGGGCGCTGTGTCTGGTAGGGGGCCACTATACAGTGGAGGGCGCTGTGTCTGGTAGGGGCCACTATACAGTGGAGGGCGCTGTGTCTGGTAGGGGCCACTATACAGAGGAGGGCGCTGTGTCTGGTAGGGGCCACTATACAGTGGAGGGCGCTGTGTCTGGTAGGGGCCACTATACAGAGGAGGGCGCTGTGTCTGGTAGGGGCCACTATACAGTGGAGGGGCTTCTGGTAGGGCCCTATACAGAGGAGGGCGCTGTTCTGGTAGGGGCCACTATACAGAGGAGGGCGCTGTGTCTGGTAGGGGCCACTATACAGAGGAGGGCGCTGTGTCTGGTAGGGGCCACTATACAGTGGAGGGCGCTGTCTGGTAGGGGCCACTATACAGAGGAGGGCGCTGTGTCTGGTAGGGGCCACTATACAGTGGAGGGCGCTGTGTCTGGTAGGGGCCACTATACAGTGGAGGGCGCTGTCTGGTAGGGGCCACTATACAGAGGAGGGCGCTGTGTCTGGTAGGGGCCACTATACAGTGGAGGGCGCTGTGTCTGGTAGGGGCCACTATACAGTGGAGGGCGCTGTGTCTGGTAGGGCCACTATACAGGGAGGGCGCTGTGTCTGGTAGGGGCCACTATACAGTGGAGGGCGCTGTGTCTGGTAGGGGCACTATACAGAGGAGGGGCTGTGTCTGGTAGGGGCCACTATACAGTGGAGGGCGCTGTAGGGCCACTCTGTGTCTGTAGGGCCACTATACAGAGGAGGGCGCTGTGTCTGGTAGGGGCCACTATACAGAGGAGGGCGCTGTGTCTGGTAGGGGCCACTATACAGTGGAGGGCGCTGTCTGGTAGGGGCCACTATACAGAGGAGGGCGCTGTGTCTGGTAGGGGCCACTATACAAGTGGAGGGCGCTGTGGTCTGGTAGGGGCCACTATACAGTGGAGGGCGCTGTGTCTGGTAGGGCCACTATACAGGAGGGCGCTGTGTCTGTAGGGCCACTATACAGTGGAGGGCGCTGTCTGGTAGGGGCCACTATACAGAGGAGGGCGCTGTGTCTGGTAGGGGCCACTATACAGTGGAGGGCGCTGTGTCTGGTAGGGGCCACTATACAGTGGAGGGCGCTGTGTCTGGTAGGGCCACTATACAGAGGAGGGCGCTGTGTCTGGTAGGGGCCACTATACAGTGGAGGGGCGCTGTCTGGTAGGGGCCACTATACAGAGGAGGGCGCTGTGTCTGGTAGGGGCCACTATACAGAGGAAGGCGGCTGTGTCTGGTAGGGGCCCACTATACAGGGAGGGCGCTGTGTCTGGTAGGGGCCACTATACAGAGGAGGGCGCTGTGTCTGGTAGGGGCCACTATACAGTGGAGGGCGCTGTGTCTGGTAGGGGCCACTATACAGAGGAGGGCGCTGTGTCTGGTAGGGGCCACTATACAGAGGAGGGCGCTGTGTCTGGTAGGGGCCACTATACAGAGGAGGGCGCTGTGTCTGGTAGGGGCCACTATACAGTGGAGGGCGCTGTGTCTGGTAGGGGCCACTATACAGAGGAGGGCGCTGTGTCTGGTAGGGGCCACTATACAGAGGAGGGCGCTGTGTCTGGTAGGGGCCACTATACAGAGGAGGGCGCTGTGTCTGGTAAGGGGCCACTATACAGAGGAGGGCGCTGTGTCTGGTTAGGGCCACTATACAGTGGAGGGCGCTGTGTCTGGTAGGGCCACTATACAGTGGAGGGCGCTGTGTCTGGTAGGGGCCACTATACAGGGAGGGCGCTGTGTCTGGTAGGGGCCACTATACAGAGGAGGGCGCTGTGTCTGGTAGGGGCCACTATACAGAGGAGGGCGCTGTGTCTGGTAGGGGCCACTATACAGAGGAGGGCGCTGTGTCTGGTAGGGGCCACTATACAGAGGAGGGCGCTGTGTCTGGTAGGGGCCACTATACAGTGGAGGGCGCTGTGTCTGTAAGGGGCCACTATACAGAGGAGGGCGCTGTGTCTGGTAGGGGCCACTATACAGAGGAGGGCGCTGTGTCTGGTAGGGGCCACTATACAGAGGAGGGCGCTGTGTCTGGTAGGGGCCACTATACAGAGGAGGGCGCTGTGTCTGGTAGGGGCCACTATACAGAGGAGGGCGCTGTGTCTGGTAGGGGCCACTATACAGTGGAGGGCGCTGTGTCTGGTAGGGGCCACTATACAGTGGAGGGCGCTGTGTCTGGTAGGGGCCACTATACAGTGGAGGGCGCTGTGTCTGGTAGGGGCCAACTATACAGGGAGGGCGCTGTGTCTGGTAGGGGCCACTATAACAGAGGAGGGCGCTGTGTCTGGTAGGGGCCACTATACAGTGGAGGGCGCTGTGTCTGGTAGGGGCCACTATACAGTGGAGGGCGCTGCTGTGTCTGGTAGGGGCCACTATACAGAGGAGGGCGCTGTGTCTGGTAGGGGCCACTATACAGTGGAGGGCGCTGCTGTCTGGTAGGGCCACTATACAGAGGAGGGCGCTGTGTCTGGTAGGGGCCACTATACAGAGGAGGGCGCTGTGTCTGGTAGGGGCCACTATACAGAGGAGGGCGCTGTGTCTAGGGGCCACTATAAGGGAGGGCCTGTGGTAGGGGCCACTATACAGAGGAGGCGCGCTGTTGTCTGGTAGGAGCCACTATACAGAGGCAGGCGCTGTGTCTGGTAGGGGCCACTAACAGAGGAGGGCGCTGTGTCTGGTAGGGGCCACTATACAGAGGAGGGCGCTGTGTCTGGTAGGGCCACTATACAGAGAGAGGGCGCTGTGGCCACTATACAGTGGAGGGCGCTGTGTCTGGTAGGGGCCACTATACAGTGGAGGGCGCTGTGTCTGGTAGGGGCCACTATACAGAGGAGGGCGCTGTGTCTGGTAGGGGCCACTATACAGTGGAGGGCGCTGTGTCTGGTAGGGGCCACTATACAGAGGAGGGCGCTGTGTCTGGTAGGGCCACTATACAGAGGAGGGCGCTGTGTCTGGTAGGGCCACTATACAGTGGAGGGCGCTGTGTCTGGTAGGGGCCACTATACAGTGGAGGGCGCTGTGTCTGGTAGGGGCCCACTATACAGAGGAGGCGCTGTGTCTGGTAGGGGCCACTATACAGAGGAGGGCGCTGTGTCTGGTAGGGGCCACTATACAGAGGAGGGCGCTGTGTCTGGTAGGGGCACTATACAGTGGAGGGCGCTGTGTCTGGTAGGGGCCACTATACATGGGAGGGCGCTGGTCTGGTAGGCACATACAGAGGAGGGCGCTGTGTCTGGTAGGGGCCACTATACATAGGAGGGCGCTGTGTCTGGTAGGGGCCACTATACAGTGGAGGGCGCTGTGTCTGGTAGGGGCCACTATACATGGAGGGCCTGTGGTCTGGTAGGGCCACTATACAGAGGAGGGGCCTGTGTCTGGTAGGGGCCACTATACAGAGGAGGGCGCTGTGTCTGGTAGGGGCCACTATACAGAGGAGGGCGCTGTGTCTGTAGGGCCACTATATAGTGGAGGGCGCTGTGTCTGGTAGGGGCCACTATACAGAGGAGGGCGCTGTGTCTGGTAGGGGCCACTATACAGAGGAGGGCGCTGTGTCTGGTAGGGGCCACTATACAGTGGAGGGCGCTGTGTCTGGTAGGGGCCACTATACAGTGGAGGGCGCTGTGTCTGGTAGGGGCCACTATACAGCAGGTGGGGCCATACGGCAGGCGCTAATGTGTCTGGTAGGGGCACTATAACAGAGGAGGGCGCTGGTCTGGTAGGCCACTATAAGTGGAGGGCGCTGTGTCTGGTAGGGGCCACTATACAGAGGAGGGCGCTGTGTCTGGTAGGGGCCACTATACAGAGGGGGCGCTGTGTCTGGTAGGGGCCACTATACAGTTGGAGGGCGCTGTGTCTGGTAGGGGCCACTATACAGTGGAGGGCGCTGTCCTGGTAGGGGCCACTATACAGAGGGAGGGCGCTGTGTCTGGTAGGGGCCACTTTACAGTGGAGGGCGCTTGTCTGGTAGGGGCCACTATACAGAGGAGGGCGCTGTGTCTGTAGGGGCCACTATACAGTGGAGGGCGCTGTGTCTGGTAGGGGCCACTATACAGAGGAGGGCGCTGTGTCTGGTAGGGGCCACTATACAGTGGAGGGCGCTGTGTCTGGTAGGGGCCACTATACAGTGGAGGGCGCTGTGTCTGGTAGGGCCACTATACAGTGGAGGGCGCTGTGTCTGGTAGGGGCCACTATACAGTGGAGGGCGCTGTGTCTGGTAGGGGCCACTATACAGTGGAGTGGCGCTGTGTCTGGTAGGGGCCACTATACAGTGGAGGGCGCTGTGTCTGGTAGGGGCCACTATACAGTGAGGGCGCTGTGTCTGGTAGGGGCCACTATACAGTGGAGGGCGCTGTGTCTGGTAGGGGCCACTATACAGTGGAGGGCGCTGTGTCTGGTAGGGCCACTATACAGTGGGGAGGGGCGCTGTGTCTGGTAGGGCCACTATACAGTGGAGGGCGCTGTGTCTGGTAGGGGCCACTATACAGAGGAGGGCGCTGTGTCTGGTAGGGGCCACTATACAGAGGAGGGCGCTGTGTCTGGTAGGGGGCCACTATACAGTGGAGGGCGCTGTGTCTGGTAGGGGCCACTATACAGAGGAGGGCGCTGTGTCTGGTAGGGGCCCACTATACAGAGGAGGGCGCTGTGTCTGGTAGGGGCCACTATACAGAGGAGGGCGCTGTGTCCTGGTAGGGGCCACTATACAGAGGAGGGCGCTGTGTCTGGTAGGGGCCACTATACAGAGGAGGGCGCTGTGTCTGGTAGGGGCCACTATACAGAGGAGGGCGCTGTGTCTGGTAGGGGCCACTATACAGAGGAGGGCGCTGTGTCTGGTAGGGGCCACTATACAGTGGAGGGCGCTGTCTGGTAGGGGCCACTATACAGTGGAGGGCGCTGTCTGGTAGGGGCCACTATACAGAGGAGGGCGCTGTGTCTGGTAGGGGCCACTTTACAGTGGAGGGCGCTGTGTCTGGTAGGGGCCACTATACAGAGGAGGGCGCTGTGTCTGGTAGGGGCCACTATACAGAGGAGGGCGCTGTGTCTGGTAGGGGCCACTATACAGAGGAGGGCGCTGTGTCTGGTAGGGGCCACTATACAGTGGGAGGGCGCTGTGTCTGGTAGGGGCCACTATACAGTGGAGGGCGCTGTGTCTGGTAGGGGCCACTATACAGTGGAGGGCGCTGTGTCTGGTAGGGGCCACTATACAGTGGAGGGCGCTGTGTCTGGTAGGGGCCACTATACAGTGGAGGGCGCTGTCTGGTAGGGGCCACTATACAGTGGAGGGCGCTGTGTCTGGTAGGGGCCACTATACAGTGGAGGGCGCTGTGTCTGGTAGGGGCCACTATACAGAGGAGGGCGCTGTGTCTGGTAGGGGCCACTATACAGTGGAGGGCGCTGTGTCTGGTAGGGGCCACTATACAGTGGAGGGCGCTGTGTCTGGTAGGGGCCACTATACAGTGGAGGGCGCTGTGTCTGGTAGGGGCCACTATACAGAGGAGGGCGCTGTGTCTGGTAGGGGCCACTATACAGTGGAGGGCGCTGTGTCTGGTAGGGGCCACTATACAGAGGAGGGCGCTGTGTCTGGTAGGGGCCACTATACAGAGGAGGGCGCTGTGTCTGGTAGGGGCCACTGTACAGTGGAGGGCGCTGTGTCTGGTAGGGGCCACTATACAGAGGAGGGCGCTGTGTCTGGTAGGGGCCACTATACAGAGGAGGGCGCTGTGTCTGGTAGGGCCACTATACAGAGGAGGGCGCTGTGTCTGGTAGGGGCCACTATACAGAGGAGGGCGCTGTGTCTGGTAGGGGCCACTATACAGAGGAGGGCGCTGTGTCTGGTAGGGGCCACTATACAGAGGAGGGCGCTGTGGTCTGGTAGGGGCCACTATACAGTGGAGGGCGCTGTGTCTGGTAGGGGCCACTATACAGAGGAGGGCGCTGTGTCTGGTAGGGGCCACTATACAGGGTATGGCGCTGTGCCAGGTAGGGGCCACTATACAGAGGAGGGCGCTGTCTGGTAGGGGCCACTATACAGTGGAGGGCGCTGTGTCTGGTAGGGGCCACTATACAGAGGAGGGCGCTGTGTCTGGTAGGGGCCACTATACAGTGGAGGGCGCTGTGTCTGGTAGGGGCCACTATACAGAGGAGGGCGCTGTGTCTGGTAGGGGCCACTATACAGAGGAGGGCGCTGTGTCTGGTAGGGGCCACTATACAGAGGAGGGCGCTGTGTCTGGTAGGGGCCACTATACAGAGGAGGGGCGCTGTGCCAGGTAGGGGCCACTATACAGTGGAGGGCGCTGTGTCTGGTAGGGGCCACTATACAGAGGAGGGCGCTGTGTCTGGTAGGGGCCACTATACAGAGGAGGGCGCTGTGTCTGGTAGGGGCCACTATACAGTGGAGGGCGCTGTGTCTGGTAGGGGCCACTATACAGAGGGAGGGCGCTGTGTCTGGTAGGGGCCACTATACAGAGGAGGGCGCTGTGTCTGGTAGGGGCCACTATACAGCAGGAGGGCGCTGTGTCTGGTAGGGGCCACTATACAGAGGAGGGCGCTGTGTCTGGTAGGGGCCACTATACAGAGGAGGGCGCTGTGTCTGGTAGGGGCCACTATACAGTGGAGGGCGCTGTGTCTGGTAGGGGCCACTATACAGTGGAGGGCGCTGTGTCTGGTAGGGGCCACTATACAGAGGAGGGGCGCTTGTGGTCTGGTAGGGGCCACTATACAGTGGAGGGCGCTGTGTCTGGTAGGGGCCACTATACAGTGGAGGGCGCTGTGTCTGGTAGGGGCCACTATACAGAGGAGGGCGCTGTGTCTGGTAGGGGCCACTATACAGTGGAGGGCGCTGTGTCTGGTAGGGGCCACTATACAGTGGAGGGCGCTGTGTCTGGTAGGGGCCACTATACAGAGGAGGGCGCTGTGTCTGGTAGGGGCCACTATACAGAGGAGGGCGCTGTGTCTGGTAGGGGCCACTATACAGAGGAGGGCGCTGTGTCTGGTAGGGGCCACTATACAGTGGAGGGCGCTGTGTCTGTAGGGGCCACTATACAGTGGAGGCGCTGTGTCTGGTAGGGGCCACTATACAGAGGAGGGCGCTGTGTCTGGTAGGGGCCACTATACAGAGGAGGGCGCTGTGTCTGGTAGGGGCCACTGTACAGAGGAGGGCGCTGTGCCAGGTAGGGGCCACTATACAGAGGAGGGCGCTGTGTCTGGTAGGGGCACTATACAGTGGAGGGCGCTGTGTCTGGTAGGGGCCACTATATAGTGGAGGGTCGGCTGTGCCAGGTAGGGGCCACTATACAGTGGAGGGCGCTGTGTCTGGTAGGGGGCCACTATATAGTGGAGGGCGCTGTGTCTGGTAGGGGCCACTATACAGTGGAGGGCGCTGTGTCTGGTAGGGGCCACTATACAGAGGAGGGCGCTGGTGTCTGGTAGGGGCCACTATACAGAGGAGGGCGCTGTGTCTGGTAGGGGCCACTATACAGTGGAGGGCGCTGTGTCTGGTAGGGGCCACTATACAGAGGAGGGCGCTGTGTCTTGGTAGGGGCCACTATACAGAGGAGGGCGCTGTGTCTGGTAGGGGCCACTATACAGTGGAGGGCGCTGTGTCTGGTAGGGGCCACTATACAGAGGAGGGCGCTGTGTCTGGTAGGGGCCACTATACAGAGGAGGGCGCTGTGTCTGGTAGGGGCCACTATTACAGAGAAGGGCGCTGTGTCTGGTTTAGGGGCCACTTATACAGAGGAGGGCGCTGCTGGTGGGCCATCAGGTAGGGGCCGCTATATAGTGGAGGGGCCCTTGGAGGCCTGTGTCTGGTAGGGGCCACTATACAGAGGAGGGCGCTGTGTCTGGTAGGGGCCACTATGGATTACGCCCCCCGGTTGTCATGGTGCAGTGATTGCGCCTCCTGTTCATGCGCTGCCGCCATCTTGTCTGTGTACGGATAGGACACGTGAGGGAGGTTCGCGGTGCCTCGTGCCTCACTGCCCGATTTTAGTTTTGTTCATTTCTCTTATTTTGCTTTTTTTCAGCCAACTTTAAAATGTCACAGAATTCTCATGGGGAACAATGGGGGCGTCTAATAACAGAGCCCCCCCCCCCCCGCCGGTTCCCAGGGCGACCCCAGGGGGGGGCAGTGACGGGGGCGTCCGGATGTGGGAGTCCTGTGGAATGCCAGCCGTTACCAGGCAGCCCTCCTTTTATTGTCAGGGCTTTGTGTCGGTGTAATGGGGGCCCCACTGACAGACGGCTGATTTACAGCCCCCACTACCCTGTGAAAGGAGACACTGTTCCTGGGGGTCTCCGGCACGCCCCCCGCACGCCCCCCGCACGCCCCCCGCACGTCCCCGGCTGGAGGCTTTATTTAGGCCCTTCCTATGGAGGAATCCTTGTTTGGGGTTAGGATTGGATTCATCTACTAATAATACCCGAGGTCTCTGGATGTGTCTGGGCCCCTGCAGTATTAGTGGCCCTGGAGTTCTGTGCAGCCGGGGCCCCAAACCCAGAGGAGCAGGAGAGGAGCACTTACCCAAAAACCCCAAGGCAGATGGGTCCAGAACTCTGAGGCAGGACCCGAACCCCGAGCCAGGCGGGGCCCGAACCCCGAGCCAGGACCAGAACCCCAAGGCAGACGGGGCCAGAACTCTGAGCCGGGACCCGAACCCCGAGCCAGGCGGGACCGGAACTGACATATCATGTTTTTGTCAGCCGTTTAACGTATACGTTAGAACAAAAGGCACCCGCTCTTCTATTCTGCAGAGGTGTACGTTTTTTTTACCATGGACTTCTATGGTGAACATATACCGCTGTCGTCCGGCTGAGGCGTCCGATAACGTATACGTTTTTTGTATGTTAAACTGATGGTAAAAGTGTGATGTGAACCCGCTCTATCCTGACTGATGGCCGCCATAAATTTACTGCTTCCTGGAGGCGCCCGTGTCCCGGACCGCACTGATTCCGGTTCTGGTTGTAGAACAGCGCCTCCCGATGGTGACAGAATCCAGTAAAACGGCTGCGGGTCTGTGTTCTGCCTGCGTTCGTCTGTGTGCCGCTGCACTTCCCGTCAGCTCCTCCAGAGGGCGCCATCAGACCAGGTGAAGAGGATCCCTTACAGTAGGATTGTTGTCACCGTTAACCCCTTAGTGGTTAGTTATTGATCCGAGGCGCCTTTCGGTTCGGTTGGAGGCTGACAGGGCGTCTGTGCGGCCGTTATGCGCTTGTTGTACCGTTTTTGCAGCCGTACAGGTAAAGCTGGGTTCACATCACGTTTTTGTCTTACGTTTAATGGACACCACTGACGGACGCCGTGCGCTGCCACGGACTGATATATATTACATACCGTACGGCGCTTTGTTTGCGGTTTTTTTCTCCAAACGTATATGTTAAACGTGATGTGAACCCACCGCAAAAAAACGGGCGACAGGCGCCGCTGTTGGACATACTCGCCCCGTGTGAATACTTCTGATGGCGGTAGGCTCAGACACAACGTGGCAGGATATAGACGTGCAGCAGATGTATACCGCCGCTTCACTTCACACCGCCTCATGGCTGCCAGACGTGTAAACATGGCGCCCGGGGTCTTATAACGCTCTCCTGCGCGGTAATGAGCTGCCCGCTGTGAAGGACGCCCCCGGAGTGACAGACACAGGTGTGGGGGCAGACCCTCTCTGCGTCCTTGTTAGAGGGCAGCTATAAACATGTAGGAGCCTATCCTGAGCACGAGCGCCCGCCGCTATATATATACACTGAGACTGCGGCCCGTACTCTGGAGTATACTGTATATATGTCTATAATCAGGGGGGTACACTGGGGTTCTCCTGTCCGAATGTGGCCCTCATCAATATAGAAAAGTACTCCGGGCGCAGTATTACAGGGGAGCGGGGAGTATAGTGGGGCGCAGTATTACAGGGGAGCGGGGAGTATAGTGGGGCGCAGTATTACAGGGGAAGCGGGAGTATAGTGGGGGGGCGCAGTATTACAGGCAGTATAGTAGGGCGCGTATTACAGGCAGTTATAGTGGGGCGGTATTACAGGCAGTATAGTGGGGCGCGGTATTACAGGGCAGTATAGTGGGCGCAGTATTACAGGCAGTATAGTGGGGGCGCGGCAGTATATGGGGCGCGGTTACAGGGATGTGGGGCGCGTATTACAGGGCAGTATAGTGATTACAGGTATTACAGGTATTGGGGCGCGTATTACAGGGCGTAATATATAGGCGCGTATTACAGGGCAGTATAGTGGGGCGCGGTATACAGGCAGTATAGTGGGGCGCGGTATTACAGGGCAGTATAGTGGGGCGCGGTATTACAGGGCAGTATAGTGGGGGCGGTATTACAGGCAGTATAGTGGGGCGCAGTTATATGTATTCAGGCAGTATAGTGGGGCGCGGTATTACAGGGCAGTATAGTGGGGGCCGTATTACAGGGCAGTATAGTGGGCGCGGTATTATCAGGGCAGTATAGTGGGGCGCGTATTACAGGCAGTATAGTGGGGCGCGGTATACAGGGCAGTCTGTGGGCGCAGTATTACAGGGGAGTACTGGTGGGCGCAGTAATTACAGGGCAGTATAGTGGGGCGAGTATTACAGGGAGTATAGTGGGCGGGGCGCAGTATTACAGGGCAGTATAGTGGGGCGCAGTATTACAGGGCAGTATAGTGGGCGCAGGTATTACAGGGCAGTATAGTGGGGCGCAGTATTACAGGGCAGTATATGTGGGCGCAGTATTACAGGGCAGTATAGGATATAGTACAGGTATAGTGGGGCGCAGTATTACAGGGCAGTTAGTGGGGGGCGCAGGTATTACAGGGCAGTATAGCGGGGCGCAGTATTACAGGGCAGTATAGTGGGGCGCGGTATTACAGGGCAGTATAGTGGGCGCGGTATTAACAGGGTGGCGCGGTATACAGGCAGTACTGTGGGGCGGGTATTACAGGGGAGTATAGTGGGCGCGGTATTACAGGGCAGTATAGTGGGGCGCGTATTACAGGGCAGTATAGGTGGGGCGCGGTATTAAGGGCGTATAGTGGGGGCGCGGTATTACAGGGCAGCTATAGTACTGTGGGGCGCGGTATTACAGGAGTATAGTGGGGCGCAGTATTACAGGGGGGCAGTATTATGTGGGGCGCGGTAATTACAGGCAGTATAGTATTACAGGGCAGCGTCGGTATTACAGGGCGTATTACAGTGTGGGCGTATTACGGGTGGGGCGCGGTATTACAGTATAGTGGGCGGTATTACAGGGCGTATACGGTGGGGGCGCGGTATTACAGGGCAGTATAGTGGGGGCAGGTATAGGGCAGTATTGGGGGCGCGTAATTACAGGGCAGTACTGTGGGGCGCAGTATATTACAGGGCAGTATTAGTGGGGCGGTATTACAGGCGGTATTACAGGGCAGTATAGTGAGGCCGGGTATTACAGGGCAGTATAGTGTAGGGCGCGGTATTACAGGGCAGTATAGTGGGGCGGGTATTACGTATGGGGCGGGTATAGGGCGGGGGTATTACAGGGCAGTATAGTGGGGCGCGGTATTACAGGGGCAGTATAGTGGGGCGCGGTATTACAGGGCAGTATAGTGGGGCGCGGGTATACAGGGCAGTATATGTGGGGCGCGGTATTACAGGCAGTATAGTGGGGCGCGGTATTACAGGGCAGTATAGTGGGGCGCAGTATTACAGGGCAGTATAGTGGGGCGCAGTATTACAGGGCAGTATAGTGGGGCGCAGTATTACAGGGCAGTACTGTGGGGCGCAGTATTACAGGGCAGTATAGTGGGGCGCAGCAGTATTACAGCAGCAGTATAGTGGGGCGCAGGAGTATTGGGGCGCAGTATTACAGGGCAGTATAGTGGGGCGCAGTATTACAGGGGAGTACTGTGGGGCGCAGTATTACTGTGCTCTGGAGCTGACGCGGATCTGGCGGTGACTCAGTACACGGATTCTGGTTACATCTGGGCGTTGTCACATAAGGTAAATAGATCCCGTCTAAATGAATGTTATAACATCCGTCTGCTCCTCTCACGAGTACTGCCATATCACATACTGCGCCGTCATGTAATATAGTAATATCATGTGCAATAATATAATGCAGGCTGCGTGGTATTTATGTAACTTGTATGATATGTGCAGCATGATGATGTATTTCCATACGTAATTCACCTCTGTCTGCTGTACGGTATAATGGACTCTGCAGTGTAATATACACCTCTGTACGGTATAATGGACGCTGCAGTGTAATATACACCTCTGTACGGTATAATGGACGCTGCAGTGTAATATACTCCTCTGTACGGTATAATGGACTCTGCAGTGTAATATACTCCTCTGTACGGTATAATGGACGCTGCAGTGTAATATACTCCTCTGTACGGTATAATGGACGCTGCAGTGTAATATACTCCTCTGTACGGTATAATGGACGCTGCAGTGTAATATATCCTCTCCTACGTATAATGGACTCTGCAGTGTAATATACTCCTCTGTACGGTATAATTGGACTCTGCAGTGTAATATACTCCTCTGTTTGGTATAATGGACTCTGCAGTGTAATATACTCTGTACGGTATAATGGACGCTGCAGTGTAATATACTCTGTACGGTATAATGGACGCTGCAGTGTTATATAATGGACGCTCCTCTGTCGGTATAATGGACTCTGCAGTGTAATATACACTCTGTACGGTATAATGGACGCTGCAGTGTAAATATACTCCTCTGTACGGTAATGGACTCTGCAGTGTAATATAACTCTGTACGTATAATGGACGCTGCAGTGTAATATACTCCTCTGTACGGTATAATGGACGCTGCAGTGTAATATACACCTCTGTACGGTATAATGGACGCTGCAGTGTAATATACTCCTCTGTACGGTATAATGGACGCTGCAGTGTAATATACTCCTCTGTACGGTATAATGGACGCTGCAGTGTAATATACTCCTCTGTACGGTATAATGGACTCTGCAGTGTAATATACTCCTCTGTACGGTATAATGGACTCTGCAGTGTAATATACTCCTCTGTACGGTTATAATGGACGCTGCAGTGTAATATACTCCTGTACGGTATATATGGACGCTGCAGTGTAATATACTCCTCTGTACGGTATAAATGGACTCTGCAGTGTAATATACTCTCTGTACGGTATAATGGACGCTGCAGTGTAATATACTCCTCTGTAGGTATAATGGACGCTGCAGTGTAATATTACCTCTGTACGGTATATAATGGACGCTGCAGTGTAATATACTCCTCTGTACGGTATAATGGACGCTGCAGTGTAATATACTCTGCAGTGTACTCCTCTGTACGGTATAATGGACGCTGCAGTGTAATATACACCTCTGTACGGTATAATGGACGCTGCAGTGTAATATACTCCTCTGTACGGTATAATGGACGCTGCAGTGTAAATATACTACTCTGTACGGTATAATGGACTGCTGCAGTGTATATACTCCTCTGTACGGTATAATGGACTCTGCAGTGTAATATCTCTCTGTACGGATTAATGGACCTGCAGTGTAATATACTCTCTGTACGGTATAATGGACTCTGCAGTGTAATATATTACTCTCTGTGGTATATAATGGACGCTGCAGTGTAATATACTCCTCTAGGTATAATGGACTCTTGCAGTGTATATACTCCTCTGTACGGTATAATGGACTCAGTGTAATATACCTCTGTACGGTATAATGGACTCTGTGTAATATACTCGGTACGCTATAATGGACTCTGCAGTGTAATATACTCCTCTGTACGTATAATGGACCTGCTGCAGTGTAATATACTCTGTACGGTATAATGGACGCTGCAGTGTAATATACTCCTCTGTACGGTATAATGGACGCTGCAGTGTAATATACTACTCCTGCTGTACGGTATAATGGACGCTGCAGTGTAATATACTCTCTGTACGGTATAATGGACGCTGCAGTGTATATACTAAATACTGTACTCTGTACGGTATATGATGACGCTGCAGTGTAATATACTCCTCTGTACGGTATAATGGACGCTGCAGTGTAATATACTCTGTACGGTATAATGGACTCTGCAGTGTAATATACTCCTCTGTACGGTATAATGGACGCTGCAGTGTAATATATCTCTGTACGGTTATAATGGATACTTGCCAGTGTAATATACTCCTGTACTATAATGGACGCTGCAGTGCTAATATACTCCTCTGTACGGTATAATGGACGCTGCAGTGTAATATACTCTCTGTACGGTATAATGGACGCTGCAGTGTAATATACTCCTCTGTACCTCGTATAATGGTACTCTGCAGTGTAATATACTCCTCTGTACGGTATAATGGGACGCTGCAGTGTAAATATACTCTGTACGGTATAATGGACGCTGCAGTGTAAATATACTCCTTTACGGTATAATGGACGCTGCAGTGTAATATACTCCTCTGTACGGTATAATGGACTCTGCAGTGTAATATATCTGTACGTATAATGGACGCTGCAGTGTAATATACACTCTGTACGGGTGGACGCTGCAGTGTAATTACTCCTCTGTACGGTATAATGGACTCTGCAGTGTAATATACCTCTGTACGGTGTAATATACTCTGTAATGGACTCTGCAGTGTAATATACACCTCTGTACGGTATAATGGACGCTGCAGTGTAATTACTCCTCTGTACGTATAATGGACTCTGCAGTGTAATATACTCCCTGTACGGTTATAATGGACTGCAGTGTAATATACTCCCTCTGTACGTATAATGGACGCTGCAGTGTTAATATACACCTCTGTACGTATAATGGACGCTGCAGTGTAATATACTCCTCTGTCGGTTAATGGACTGCAGTGTAATATACTCCTCTGTACGGTATAATGGACGCTGCAGTGTAATATACTCCTCTGTACGGTATAATGGACTCTGCAGTGTAATATACTCCTCTGTACGGTATAATGGACGCTGCAGTGTAATATACACCTCTGTACGGTATAATGGACTCTGCAGTGTAATATACTCCTCTGTACGGTATAATGGACTCTGCAGTGGTATATACATCTCGTATAATGGACGCAGTTATATACTCCTCTGTACGGTATAATGGACTCTGCAGTGTAATATACACCTCTGTACGGTATAATGGACTCTGCAGTGTAATATACTCCTCTGTACGGTATAATGGACTCTGCAGTGTAATATACACCTCTGTACGGTATAATGGACGCTGCAGTGTAATATACACCTCTGTACGGTATAATGGACTCTGCAGTGTAATATACTCCTCTGTACGGTATAATGGACTCGCAGTGCTAGTATAATGGACTCTGCAGTGTAATATACACCTCTGTACGTATAATGGACTGCAGTGTAATTATATAATGCGCAGGCGGTGTACGTACGGTATAATGGACTCTGCAGTGTAATATACACCTGTAGCCCGCCCGGCCCCGCCCCGGTTATATATAGCGGGCGGTCTGGGTGCCAGGCTGAGGCTTCTTCCTGTTCCCGTCTGGCTCGCCATGGAGACGCTGTAAATATTATGATTTGGAGGTTTTCTCGTCCTCCCCCTTCGTCGTCTCGAGGATCCAATGTACAAAACACGGGAATATTTCCTTGAGATTTGCCGGCGCTGGGAACCGTGCAGGATTAACCCCTTCAGGGTGTGGAGAATACGGACTGTGCTCGGAGGAGAATGGAGGGGGGTCCCACTGTGACCATCCGGGGACTTCCAGTCCTGGGTCACCTCAGTCCCATCGTCCTCTTTAAAAAGCCCATCATCCCAGCTAAAGCTCCCGTTTCTTCCCTCCGTTTTGTGTATGCAGGTAATGTGCCAAACATGTGACCTCTCGGAAGATGCCACCGGCCCCCCCAGTGTGTAAAATCCACTGTACATCTGCATACGGTGGTGGTATGTGCGGTCTGCCGCTGAGGCGCCCCAATCTGATACCTCTGAGCCTGGTTTGACATAATTCCTTGGTATGTCCCTTATTTGCTTGGAGCCGCTTCACCTCATTCTTCACTTTACCTCTCCACCTCCGAGCACTTATCCCTCTACCTCCGAGCACTTACCTCTCCACCTCCGAGCACTTACCTCTCCACCTCCGAGCGCTTACCTCTCCACCTCCGAGCGCTTACCTCTCCACCTCCGAGCGCTTACCTCTCCACCTCCGAGCACTTACCTCTCCACCTCCGGACACCTGTCTCTCTACCTCTGAGCACTTACCTCTCCACCTCCGAGCGCTTACCTCTCCACTCCGAGCGCTTACCTCTCCACCTCCGAGCACTTACCCCTCCACCTCCGAGCGCTTACCCCTCCACCTCCGAGCGCTTACCTCTCCTCCTCCGAGCGCTTACCTCTCCTCCTCCGAGCGCTTACCTCTCCTCCTCCTGCGCACACTTACCTCTCCTCCTCGAACAGTTACCCCTCCACCTCTGTGCACTTACCCCTCCACTCCGAGCGCTTACCTCCACCTCGAGCGCTTACCTCTCCACCTCCGAGCGCTTACCTCTCCACCCTCGAGCGCTTACTCTCCTCCTCTGAGCGCTTACCTCTCCTCCTCTGAGCGCTTACCTCTCCTCCTCCGAGCGCTTACCTCTCCTCCTCCCGAGCGCTTACCTCTCCTCCTCCGAGCGCTTACCTCTCCCTCCGAAACAGTTACCCCTCCACCTCTGTGCACTTACCCCTCCCTCCGAGCGTTACCCCTCCACTCCGAGCGCTTACCCCTCCACCTCCGAGCGCTTACCCCTCCACCTCCGAGCAGTTACCCCTCCACCTCTGTGCACTTACCCTCCACCTCGAGCGCTTACCTCTCCACTCCGAGCGCTTACCTCTCCTCCTCTGAGCGCTTACCTCTCCTCCTCTGAGCGCTTACCTCTCCTCCTCTGAGCGCTTACCTCTCCTCCTCTGAGCGCTTACCTCTCCTCCTGAGCGCTTACCTCTCCTCCTCCGAGCGCTTACCTCTCCTCCTCCGAGCGCTTACCTCTCCTCTCCTCGAACAGTTTACCCCTCCACCTCTGTGCACTTACCCTCCACCTCCGAGCGCTTACCCCTCACCTCGAGCGGCTTACCTCCACCTCCGAGCGCTTACCCCTCCACCTCCGAGCGCTTACCCCTCCACCTCCGAGCAGTTACCCCTCCACCTCTGTGCACTTACCCTCCACCTTCCGAGCGCTTACCTCTCCTCCTCTGAGCGCTTACCTCTCCTCCTCCGAGCGCTTACCTCTCCTCCTCCGAACAGTTACCCCTCCACCTCTGTGCACTTACCCCTCCACCTCTGTGCACTTACCCCTCCACCAGGCCCCAGACCTGCAGACATGAGGGGTGCTGGAAGGATCTGGAGCAGTGCTGCACACAGGGAGATGATACGGGACCACCCTGCGCCCCCCGCCGTCTGCGGTGCGGCCATTGCTGTAAAACCACATAAACCTGAAAAACCTCCCGGATGACTCTGTAGATGTGTGGGAATCTCACCTGACGCCGTATCCCCCAGGGCAGGAGATATGTTTACTGAGCAGAGGGTAGATCTCACCAGCGTCCTGCACCTCTAGGCATGGCGGTCTCCATCTGAGCAGTCCTATCTGTCAGCAAAGATTAACCCTTCGTGCAGTCTCTGTGGTTATCAGCGGCTGGTGCCCTGCTGGTACGCTTACTGGGAGCCATGTAAATCAGCAGGATCCTGCTCCCAGGTATAGACATTACCTTCAGAGCCTGAGGGCGAGAGTAGAAGCTGCAGCAGTCAGGGCACGCCCGGCTGGGCCACCAACCCACATTGCACTCCACGCCGGGCACAACGGCTTGTGGCATCATGGCTGTGGGCAGAAACAGAGTGCTAGATGATGCATATGTCCCATAGAAGTCTATAGATACAGTACAGGATACGTCTGCTCCATAGAAGTCTATAGATACAGTACAGGATACGTCTGCTCCATAGAAGTCTATAGATACAGTACAGGATACGTCTGCTCCATAGAAGTCTATAGATACAGTACAGGATACGTCTGCTCCATAGAAGTCTATAGATACAGTACGGGATACGTCTGCCCCATAGAAGTCTATAGATACAGTACAGGATACGTCTGCTCCATAGAAGTCTATAGATACAGTACAGGATACGTCTGCTCCATAGAAGTCTATAGATACAGTAGTGGATACGTCTGCCCCATAGAAGTCTATAGATACAGTACAGGATACGTCTGCTCCATAGAAGTCTATAGATACAGTACAGGATACGTCTGCTCCATAGAAGTCTATAGTAAGATACAGTACAGGATACGTCGTCTGCTCCATTAGAAGTCTATAGATACAGTACAGGATACGTCTGCTCCATAGAAGTCTATAGATACAGTATACGATACTATAGATACAGTACAGAAGTCTAGATACGTCTGCTCCATAGAAGTCTATAGATACAGTACAGTACGTCTGATACTATAGTCTGCGTCTAGAAGTCTCATAGAAGTCTATAGATACAGTACAGGATAGATCTGCTCCATAGAAGTCTATAGATACAGTACAGGATACGTCTGCTCCATAGAAGTCTATAGATATAGATACAGTACAGGATACGTCTGCTCCATAGAAGTCTATAGATACAGTACAGGGATACGTCTGCTCCATAGAAGTCTATAGATACAGGATACGTCTGCTCCATAGATACCAGTCTATAGAAGTCTATAGATACAGTACAGGATACGTCTGCTCCATAGAAGTCTATAGATACAGTACAGGATACGTATAGATTACAGTACAGGATAGTACTTCCATAGAGAGTCTATAGATACAGTAAAGATACGTCGTGCTCCATAGAAGTCTATAGATACAGTACAGGATACGTCTGCCCCCATAGAAAGTATAGATACAGTACAGGATACGTACTGCCCCATAGAAGTCTATAGATACAGTACAGTATACGTCTGCCTCCATAGAAGTCTATAGATACAGTACAGTGATACGTCTGCTCCATAGAAGTCTATAGATACAGTACAGGATACGTCTGCCCATAGAAGTCTATAGATACAGTACAGGATACGTCTGCTCCATAGAAGTCTATAGATACAGTACAGGATACGTCTGCCCCCCATGAGAAGTCTATAGATACAGTACAGGATACGTCTGCTCCATAGAAGTCTATAGATACAGTACAGGATACGTCTGCCTCTATAGATACAGTATAGAAGTCTATAGATACAGTACAGGATACGTCTGTCCAGTAAAGTCTGCTCCATAGTCTATAGATACAGTACAGGATAGAATCGTCTACGCTCCATAGAAGTCTATACGTAAGATACGTCTACTCTAGCTCCATAGAAGTCTATAGATACAGTACAGGATACGTCTGCTCCATAGAAGTCTATAGATACAGTACAGATACGTCTATATAGAATACAGTTATACGTCTGCTCCATAGAAGTCTATAGATACAGTACGTACAGGATACGTCTGCTCTGCATAGAAGTCTATAGAATACAGTACAGGATACGTCTGCTCCATAGAAGTCTATAGATACAGTACAGGATACGTCTGCTCCATAGAAGTCTATAGATACAGTACGTACGGATACGTCTGCGTCTCCATAGAAGTCTATAGATACAGTACAGTATACGTCTGCTTCCATAGAAGTCTATAGATACAGTAGGGATACGTCTGCTCCATAGAAGTCTATAGATACAGTACAGGATACGTCTGCTCCATAGAAGTCTATAGAAGTCTATATAGATACAGTACAGTATAGAAGTCAGTATACAGTATAGTCTATAGATACAGTACGTCAGAGTATACAGTCTAGCTCCATAGAAGTCTATAGATACAGTACAGGATACGTCTGCTCTCCATAGAGTCATAGATATATACAGTACAGGATACGTCTGCTCCATAGAAGTCTATAGATACAGTACAGGATACGTCTGCCTCCATAGAAAAGTCTATAGATACAGTAGTGGATACGTCTGCTCCATAGAAGTCTATAGATACAGATAGAGGATACGTCTGCTCCATAGAAGTCTATAGATACAGTACAGGATACGTTGCTCCATAGAAGTCTATAGATACAGTACAGGATACGTCTGCTCCATAGAAGTCTATAGATACAGTACAGGATTACGTCTGCTCACGTCTGCGGATACGTCTGCTCCATAGAAGTCTATAGATACAGTACAGGGATACGTCTGCTCCATAGAAGTCTATAGATACAGTACGGGATACGTCTGCTCCATAGAAGTCTATGATACAGTACATGGATACGTCTGCTCCATAGAAGTCTATAGATACAGTAGTGGATACGTCTGCTCCATAGAAGTCTATAGATACAGTACAGGGATACGTCTAGCTCTATAGATCTATAGATACAGTACAGTACATAGAAGTCTATACAGTACAGGATACGTCTGCATAGAAGTCTATAGATACAGTACAGGATACGTTCTGCCCCATAGAAGTCTATAGATACAGTACGGGATACGTCTGCTCCATAGAAGTCTATAGATACAGCTAAGGATACGTCTCTCCATAGAAGTCTATTAGTACGTACAGGATACGTCTGCCCATAGAAGTCTATAGATACAGTACAGGATACGTCTGCTCCATAGAAGTCTATAGATACAGTACAGGATACGTCTGCCCTAGTCTATGATACAGGATCCTGCTCCATAGTCTAATAGATACAGTACAGAGGATACGTCTGCTCCATAGAAGTCTATAGATACAGTACAGGATACGTCTGCTCCATAGAAGTCTATAGATACAGTACAGTAGTCTGGATACGTCTGCTCCATAGAAGTCTATAGATACAGTACAGTACATCTGCTCCATAGAAGTAGATCTATAGATACAGTACAGTGATACGGATACGTCTGCTCATAGAAGTCTATAGATACAGTACAGGATACGTCTGCTCCATAGAAGTCTATAGATACATAGTACATAGTACAGGATACGTCGTCTGCTCCATAGAAGTCTATAGATACAGTAGTGATATCTATAGATACAGTACTGCTCCATAGAAGTCATAGATACAGTACAGGATACGTCTGCTCCATAGAAGTCTATAGATACAGTACATACGTCTGCCCCTCCATAGAAGTCTATAGATACAGTACAGGATACGTCTAGTCTATGCCATAGAAGATCTATAGATACAGTAAGGATACGTCTGGATCCATAGAAGTCTATACGACAGTACAGGATACGTCTGCTATAGATCTAGATACGTATCGTCTCCATAGAAGTCCTATAGATACAGTAGTGGATACGTCTGCCCATAGAAGTCTATAGATACAGTACGTAGATACGTCTGCTCCATAGAAGTCTATAGATACAGTACAGGATACGTCTGCTCCATAGAAGTCTATAGATACAGTACAGGATACGTCTGCTCCATAGAAGTCTATAGATACAGTAGTGGATACGTCTGCTCCATAGAAGTCTATAGATACAGTACAGGATACGTCTGCTCCATAGAAGTCTATAGATACAGTACAGGATACGTCTGCTCCATAGAAGTCTATAGATACAGTACAGGATACGTCTGCCTCCATAGAAGTCTATAGATACAGTACAGGATACGTCTGCTCCATAGGTAGATACAGTACAGGATACGTCTGCTCCATAGAAGTCTATAGATACAGTACAGGATACGTCTGCTCCAATAAATCTATAGATACAGTACAGGATACGTCTGCTCCATAGAAGTCATAGATACAGTAGTGATACGTCTTCTCCATAGAAGTCTATAGTCATGAGTGGTATGTCTGCTCGCAGTCATAGGTAACTATGGCATAGATACGTCTGCGCACCCCTCCCTTGTGATGTCTCTTGCACTGATAAGACGGTTTGTAGACGTTGTTCATCAGGGGCCCCGGGTCTGTCCTGTAGCGGTGACCGCCACTTCATATCTTGACAGAGATCTTTCCATGTGACAATAAATTCCTTCACATCGGCAGACCTGCCGCTCCCGCCTCTCCTCACCTCGGGGCGCCGTCATTTACAGAAGTTGGAAACTATTATTTTTCACTGAAATCCTGCAGATCCTCCCCAACTCCTGGATTCATGGCGGATAGTGAAATACAGGCACTAGTGGGGCCTGGTAGCAGATGACTGAGGTACGAGGCACGTGGTGCCTCCTGGTAACATGCTCCTACATCCTGGCAGATCAGCTGTAATGGCTGCTTCCTGTCGTTGCTGTAGAGATGATGGGACATCAGGGCACCACAGAGCGGTATATGTTCGCCATTAGGGCTCATGTCGCTGCTTGTCGGCTTTTGTAGTTGAAAAGTCTCGTAATTAGTAGATTTATTAAAGGGCTTGATGTGCGTCACCGCTTGTCCGAGGAGCTGGCACTTGACGGGGCGGTATTGGGGGCTGGGAGTGTGACACATGGTGACAGCTGCGGTATTATTTATCCGTCACCTTGCTGCAGTCTAGGAATATACCTTTATATATATCCCTCTGGTCATACGGCAGAGCTGTCACTTTAACCCTTTGGGTAAAGGGCACGTGTTGAGGGATTTTGGCAGCTGCCGAAGCGTTTCTCTTGCACACTTCGTGGCACCGACGAGAGTGGTATGCCATTCATATCCTTCCTACCGCCTCTGCCGGGGAGCCGCTCTCTGCTCGCACCGCCTGAAGCGCAGAATTTGGGGATTTTTTTTCCTGTCCCTGTCATAAGGTGTAACACGCTCTGCAAGATACGAGGTATGGCACGGACGTGTGCCCGGCATCCCGGGTGCTGAATGGGCACGGTGCACTGGGAGGAGTGGGATTGGCAGCCGTGGTTGGAATCCTGCCCCCTCCCTCCGTAAGTGCCTGTATGACTGGAGGGCGTGTGAGAGCGCGCGGGTTTCACTCTCTCCTCTCTTCTGCCTGTTGAGGCACACTCTCCCTGGACTTTCGGCTGTCTCTCTGCTCTGTCCAGTCTCTCTCACACCCGGAGGTGGAGTCTCTAACACTCTCCAGAAGCTGAGGAGGGGGAGACGTAGAGGGTGGCCGGCTAGGAAAAAACTCTCTGCTCTCCGGCTGCGATTCCTGCAGAGAGCAGACGCTTCTCCCTGTGGAGACCTTCATCCAGGGAGATCGAGGAACTTCCTGCTGCTTATTTATTCGCTTTTTTTGTTGTTTTTGTTTTTTTTATACTCTTTTTTTTCTGGTGCAGAGACTGCACTTTTCTCTTCTGCACTTGTACTGAAGATGGTGGCTGGGATGCTGATGCCACGTGACCGCCTGCGTGCGATCTACGAGATACTTTTCCGTGATGGAGTCATGGTGGCCAAGAACGACGAAAGGCCGCAGAGTCGCCACGCCGAGGTTCCTGGTGTCACAAACCTGCAGGTAACCAAAGCATTGGGCTCTCTGAAATCACGTGGATTCGTCAGGGAAACTTTCGCCTGGAAGCATTGTTACTGGTACCTTACCAACGAGGGCATCGCCTATCTGCGCCAATACCTACACCTTCCTCCCGAAATTGTGCCTGCATCTCTACAAAGGGTGAGACGTCCCGTAGCTCCCCTAGGAATACCCCGGAGGACACCTTCTGCAAATGTCCAAGCGGTCCGTGGCCCCACATCGTATGTTCCGAAACCCCAGGCCGATGTCGAGAGGCAAGAGTATCGCAGGAGAGAGGAAACGTTGCCCCAGAGGGGTCAGGACACCACGCATGGCTCCACCAAGGTCCACGTGCTCCAGAACAGCTGTCAAGAAGGTGGGTGGCAGAGACGGGAGGAAAAGGAGGACCAGGCCGGTAATAAGAAGGGAACAAGTTATACCAATGTAGAGGAGAAGTGGGGGACCAAGCCAACTCAGAGGAGGGAAGAGACTAGGCAGAGACATGGGGGAGAGCTAGAGAGAACAGAGTACGAGAAGAGGGGACATTTAGGAACGTCTGATAGTTGGGCAGATGAGATGTTCCGAGGGACCCAAGGGCTTAGAAAGGGAGACGTCTCCAGGAGACACACAGTGACAGAAAATGCTGAGATAATGACAGCTCCAGGTTCAGTCTTCTCCTTGGGTGAGAGGCAGGATCTGAATGTAAGAAGAGACCGTAAACTAGAATCCATCGAGACCGTCAGCAGATCAGGCCTCGTGTCAGAGACCCTACATGTTACTAAGAGGTTCAGCTCCACAGTGGTCCAAAAATCTGAAGAGAATATGGAGGTCCATGTGGTGTCCTCTGTGGTGTCCACTCATAAAACCCTAGAGGTCAGTGCCCACGAGAAGCTAGTAAAGCCAGAGGTTAGGGAGACAGCGGCAGTGCAGGAGCAGGTACTGGGCCAGGAGATAAGACAGGAGAAGAACAAAGCACAAGTCATAAAACCAACCAAGGGAAAGGAGAAAGAGACAGCAGAGACAGTGAAGGCCTCAGGTCCAGCTGTCTCTGACAAGACAAGTGTAGAGGCCGCACAAGAGGTTAAACAGCAGGGAAGGGAGAGCATGGAAGATAAAGCAGTGAGTCAAACCCATGTGCTGCCGGCCTCCAAACCTGCAGCAGAGCAGGAAAGCGAGAAGCCGCAAAGCAAAAAGCAGAAGCATCAAAAGGGGGAGGAGTTTAGTGTCACTGCTGGTCCAATGACTGCGAAACTAGAGCCTCCAAAAACAGAGACCAAGGTGGAAGAGAAGAGGGGCCAAAAGAAGAAGGGGCAGGACCAGAATAGTCCGACTACAGAACCCAAAAAGGCCCAAAATACGAGTGTTAGTGAAGGAGTAAAAAGTGACGCAAAGAAAGGGTTAACGGTAGAGGCCACAAAGGTCACACCTGAGGTGTCTCCAAAAGCAAAGCAAGGGAAATCTAAAAAGGAAGCAAAAACAGAAAAAAGTTGTGAGGGTGCAGGAGCACAAGGTGGGCCTACTCAGGGGCCCTCAGATCTAGTGGGTGCTAGAGAGGACAAACTAGAGACCAAATCAGAGAGTCAGAACCTGAAGGATGGGGGCCCAGTGGAAGTGAGCGTCAGTCAGGAGAAGGAGGCCCAGGAGGTCAGTCAGGAGAAGGATAAGAAGGGATCCAAGGGGAAAAGTAAGAAGGCCAAAAAAGAGACTGTAGAGTCACCAAAGACAGCTGCCCCGGACATCTCTGCCGCCCACCCTCCGAAGACAGAGGTAAAAACTAAACTGGAGTCTAATATAGAGAACATTGGTAAAAATTCTCTGGCTGAAGATTTGGCCTCTTCTCTTGGGACCACCAGCCACGTACTTCACAAGACAGCAGATATCTCAGTCCATAAGGACACTCAGGACCAGGTCATCGAGGTAACAAATGGGACTAATCAAAACCATTCATCTTCCGGGAAGAAGCATCTAGAGTCCAAATATCAGGATGAGAAAATGGTCCAGAAAGAAGATGTCCACCAGAAGGTGTCTGTATCCATAACTTGTTCTAAGACCATTGAACAAGAAGTCCCGTCTCAGGAGTCCAAGGACTCCACAGCTGGCACCACCGCAGGTGAGCAGGTACAAGTTAGTGATGGAAAGCAAACCAAAGCTGCTAATAAAGATACGCATGCTGAGATTACTCAAGAATCTGCTGCAAAAGAAAGAGCTAATGTGCCCAAGAAACCTCCAAAATCCAAAGTGGAGGAACTCCATACTGTAAAGGAAACCATAACCCTTACCCAGAAACCTTCAGAATCCAAGGAAGATATCACGACTGTAAAAGAAACAGTCACCCATACCCAAAAACCTGCAGGATTCAAGGAAGATATCAAGACTGTAAAAGAAACAGTCACCCATACCCAAAAACCTGCAGGATTCAAGGAAGATATCAAGACTGTAAATGAAACGATCACCCTTACCCAGAAATCTTCAGTATCCAAGGAACAGGTGAAGATGGTAAAGGAAACAGCCACCCTTATCCAGAAACCTCTAGAATCTAAGAAAGAGGTTAAGATTGCAAAGGAAACTGTCATCCTTACCCAGAAACCTCCAGAATCTAAGGAAGAGGTCAGGACTACAAAGGAAGAAGTCACCCTTGTCCAGAAACCTCCAGAATCTAAGGAAGAGGTCGGGACAACAAAGGAAGAAGTCACCCTTGTCCAGAAACCTCCAGAATCTAAGGAAGAGGTCAGGACTACAAAGGAAGAAGTCACTCTTGTCCAGAAACCTCCAGAATCCATAGAAGAAGTCAAGACTATAAAAGATGCAGTTGCCCTTAACCAGAAACCTCCAGAATCTAAGGAAGAGGTCAAGACAGTAAAGGAAACAGTCACCCTTACCCAGAAACCTCCAGAATCCAAGGAGGAGGTCAAGACAGTAATGGAAACAGTCACCCTTACCCAAAGAACTCCAGAACCCAAGGTGGAGAAACTCCAGACTGTAAAGACAACGGTCACCCTTACCCAGAAACCTCCAGAATCCAAGGAAGAGGCCAAAACTGTAAAGGAAACCGAGACTCTTACCCAGAAACCTCTAGAATCCAAGGTGGAGAAACTCCAGACTGTAAAGACAACAGTCACTCTTACCCAGAAACCTCTAGAATCCAAGGAAGAGGTCAAGACAGTAAAGGAAACAGTCATCCTTACCCAAAAAACGTCAGAATCCAAGGTGGATCAACTCCAGACTGTAAAGACAACGGTCAGCCTTACCCAAAAACCTGCAGAATCCAAGGAGGATGTCAAGACTGTAAAGGAAACCGAGACTCTTACCCAGAAACCTCTAGAATCCAAGGTGGAGAAACTCCAGACTGTAAAGGAAACGGTTACTTTTACCCAAAAACCTCTAGAATCCGAGGAAGTAAAGGAAACAGTCGCTCTTACTGAAATCTCACTGGAGTCCAAGGTGGAGAAACTTCAGGCTGTATCTCGATCAGTCACTCTCACCCAAATATCTTCAGTATCCAAAGTGAATGTTGTAACTTTTACCCAAGAACCTCTAGAATCTAAGGTGGAGGAACAGGAAGCTAAATCTGAGCCTCCAGAACCGGAGTGTTCTCCACTTCCTGCAGAAGGTTCAGAATCCACCCCTGAAGAAGGTAGGCGCAGATTGTCCATATTTATGAGGCTTGGTCTCTTTGTACCTTTCCCACATGCATCTTATTGGTACAGGTTCTTCTCCTGGTGGACGGGACAACCCTGGATGTGGTCCCTGCACAGGACAGAACAGGCGCCCTTTAAGAGTATCACATGTGTATGTCCCGTCAAGGCTGATGTGATGGGCACAACCTAGAGATGGTCCCAGAACACCTGTGACTACAAGACTGGTCTCTTCTTATGGGGGGGGAGTGCTGTTATATAGAGGAGTTGCGGCCTGTGATTGGAGGTGTTATATAGAGGAGTGCGGCCTGTGATGGGAGGTGTTATATAGAGGAGTGCGGCCTGTGATGGGAGGTGTTATATAGAGGAGTGCGGCCTGTGATGGAGGTGTTATATAGAGGAGTGCGGCCTGTGATGGAGGTGTTATATAGAGGAGCGCGGCGCGGCCTGTGATGGGGTGTTATATAGAGGAGCGCGGCTGTGATGGAGGTGTTTATATAGAGGAGTGCGGCCTGTGATGGAGGTGTATATGAGGAGTGCGGCCTGTGATGGGAGGTGTTATATAGAGGAGCGCGGCCTGTGATGGGAGGTGTTATATAGAGGAGGCGGCCTGTGATGGGGGTGTTATTAGAGGAGTGCGGCCTGTGATGGAGGTGTTTATATAGAGGAGTGCGGCCCTGTGATGGAGGTGTTATAGTATATAGAGGAGTGCGGCCTGTGATGGAGGTGTTATATAGAGGAGTGCGGCCTGGTGATGGAGGGGTGTTATAGAGGAGTGCGGCCTGTGATGGAGGTGTTATATAGAGGAGTGCGGCCTGTGATGGAGGTGTTATATAGAGGAGTGCGGCCTGTGTGGAGGTGTTTATAGAGGAGTGCGGCCTGTGATGGAGGTGTTATGGAAGGAAGTGCGGCTGTGATGGAGGTGTTATATAGAGGAGTGCGGCTGTGATGGAGGTGTTATATTAGAGGAGTGGGGCTGTGATGGAGTGTTATATAGAGGATGCGGCCTGTGATGGGGGTGTTATATAGAGGAGTGCGGCCTGTGATGGAGGTGTTTATATAGAGGAGTGCGGCCCTGTGATGGAGGTGTTAATAGGAGTGCGGCCTGTGATGGGAGGTGTTATATAGAGGAGTGCGTCTGTGATTGGAGGTGTTATATAGAGGAGTGCGGCCTGTGATGGGAGGTGTTATATAGAGGAGTGGCGGCTGTGATGGGGGGTGTTATATAGAGGAGTGCGGGCCTGTGATGGAGGTGTTATATAGAGAGTGCGGCCTGTGAGGGGGTGTTATATAGAGGAGTGCGGCCTGTGATGGGGGTGTGTATATATATAGAGGAGTGCGGCCTGTGATGGGAGGTGTTATATAGAGGAGTGCGTCCTGTGATGGAGGTGTTATATAGAGGAGCGCGGCCTGTGATGAGGTGTTATATAGAGGAGTGCAGCCTTGATGGAGGTGTAAGAGGAGTGCGGCCTGTGATGGAGGTGTTATATAGAGGAGTGGGGTGATGGAGGTGTTATCGAGGTTGTGATGAGGTGTTATATAGAGGAGTGCGGCCTGTGATGGAGGTGTTATATAGAGGAGTGCGGCCTGTGATGGAGGTGTTATAATAGGGAGTGCGGCCTGTGATGGAGGTGTTATATAGAGGAGTGCGGCCTGTGATGGGTTATATATGAGGGTGGGCCTGTGATGGAGGTGTTATATAGGGAGTGCGGCCTGTGATGGAGGTGTTATATTAGAGGAGTGGGCCTGTGATGGAGGTGTTATATAGAGGATGTGCGGCTGTGATGGAGGTGTTATATAGAGGAGTGCGGCCTGTATGGGGGGTGTTATATAGAGGAGTGCGGCCTGTGATGGGGGGTGTTATATAGAGGAGTGCGGCCTGTGATGGGAGGTGTTATATAGAGGAGTGCGTCCTGTGATGGAGGTGTTATAGAGGAGCGCGGCCTGTGATGGAGGTGTTATATAGAGGAGTGCAGCCTGTGATGGAGGTGTTATATAGAGGAGTGCGGCCTGTGATGGAGGTGTTATATAGAGGGGAGGCCTGTGATGGGGGTGTTATATAGAGGAGTGCGGC
>ONZH01008870.1:0-207435 GCA_900303285.1 Rhinella marina
ATGTGTCCAAAAATTTCAACAAGTTAGGCAATGTCGTTAAAGGCCGTGTAATGGTAAGAAGCATGTCGTCTGCAAAGAGACTAACTTTATATTCGCAAGGCCCGATTTTAACTCCAGCTATGTTTGGGTCATTATACGGATCATTATAGCCAATGGTTCAATAGCTAAAGCGAAAAGAGCTGGGGAGAGGGGACAACCCTGTCGAGTCCCCCTGCAAAAATAGTAGGGCAAGGGTTCAGTAGTCGGTAATTTAAGGTAAGCAGCAGGGGACGTATAGAGTGTCTGTAGAGAACGCAAAAAAGGGGCCAGATATACCCATTACTGACAGCACTTGAATATAGATAGTTCCAAGAAAGGCTATCGAAGGCTTTTTCAATATCTAAAGCTAAAAAGGGAAAGGGGTTTAGAATTCGTGTTTGCCCGCTGGATGATGTTACAGACTTTTCTAACATTATCAGGCGCCTGTCTTCCAGGGATAAAGCCCACCTGGTCATAATGTATGAGACTAGGTAGGAAGCTGTTAAGACGGGTAGCCAAAATGGTGGTAAAGATCTTCAAATCAACATTAAGCAGGGAAAATAGGTCGATAATTTAGCAGGGAGCAAAGGTCCTTATCAGGTTTGGGTATAACTGTGAGTAGCGCATTAAGCATATCCGGCGGCAACAGACCTCCACGGAGTATAAAGTTACATAAGGTCTTGAGATGGGGCATTAGGACATCTTTGAATTTTTTAAAGTAGATCGCCGAGAACCGTCGGGGCCTGGGGATTTACCCAACTTAAGAGAATTTATGGCCGAATCAATTTCCTCCTCAGTGACCTCACAGTTAATGGATTCCCTAGCGGATGCGGATAATGTCGGGATTCGTAGCGTAGCTAGAAAAGAAGCAATTTCTCCCGTGGGGGGGTCGGAGGGTGGAGAATATAATTTTTGGAAAAGGTATGGAATTGTTGATAAATGGTATTCGGTTAGAGGTGGTTTGTCCTGTCGTATTTTTTAATTTGGTATATTGCGTTTAAACGTTGTCGCGCCCTTAACTTTGCCGCCAGCAATCTGTCCGGTTTATTAGCTAGTCTGTAAAATCTCGCCTGAGTCCATCTCAAGGCTTTTTCTGTACGATGTAGCAGGGTGGCATCTAATTGAAGTTTAACGTCCTTAATAGCTTTAATAAGGAAAAGAGAAGGCCGTCTCTGATTAGCCATCTCTAAACGAGAGAGTTTGGTTTCCAAATCGGACTGAACCTTAGAACGCTCTTTTTTTAACTTAGACGCCTCAGCTATAAGGATCCCCCTTATTACAGGCTTATGAGCAGCCCAGTTAATTGCAGGTGTTGAATCAGAGGGTTTATTAAAGGTAAAAAATCTTTGAGAGCAGATGTTACGCGTTCGACTATAGAAGGGTCAGTAAGAAGAGACTCATTAAGTCTCCAGGTAAAAGGGCACCGTGAGGGAGAGTCCAGGTTTAGTTCTATCAGGACCATGTCATGATCTGACCATGCCGCAGGGAATATGTCTGGCATACAAAAGACGGGAAAGCAGATGTCTGGAGGCCAATATCCAGTCAATTCTCGTGTAATGTTGTGAACAGGGGAGAAGTAAGTGTAGCCACGTTGAGACCCATTGTACTCCTCTCCAACATCAGCTATGTCCAGTTCCTGCATCACCCGCCTCACCCAGCTTTTGGATTTAGAGGATAATTTATCGGCTGCAGGTAAAGACCTGTCTAAATGTGCATTAAACGTCATGTTAAAGTCCCCACACCAGATAATGGAGGAAGGAGAGTATCTGTCAAGCATTTGTCCCAGGGAACGAAGAAACGAGGCAGGCTGACTATTGGGAGCATAGGAATTGACTAAGCATACAGGTGTATTGCATAGGGAGCCTGTGACAATTATGTATCTACCTTCTGGGTCAACAACCGTGGTCTCAATCTGGAAGGGTAAAGAATTTTTTATAAATATAGCTACTCCTCTACATTTAGTAGGATATGGAGCATGAAGTAACATGGTATATCGGCCATGGAAATATTTGGGATAAGAGGTAGGAGTGAAATGCGACTCTTAGGTGAGCACTACTTTGTGGAGGCATTAAGGTGGCATGACTACTGTGTCGAGGCACTAACGAGCAGAACTACCATGTTGGGGCATTGATGAGGAGAAACTACTGTGTGGGTGCCCTATGGGTGAGCATTATTGCGTGGGGCAAAACTACTGTGAAGGGGCACTAAGGGGGCATAACTAATGTGTGGAACTGTGGAGGCATAACTACTGAGTGGTGGGGTTGTATGGCAGGCATGGCTGGTCTTGACTAGCCGTGGGAGCGGGGTTGCAGGGAAGTTGCTCCGGGAGAGGCATTTAAATATTGGCTATCGGGTCCAGCCTTTTCTAGTTACGTCCTTGGTGTTAAAAGCTCATTAAACCCATCAGAATAATGTTGACATTCCCATACAAAAGAAAGATATCACCTCCTTGTACTTGCTCTATGGGTGTCCTAAGCATGAGGATAGGAAGACATCAGCCTTATAACTGTCTTCCAGGGTCAGACTGGTCCATCAGATTACCAGAGGATCCTCTGGAGTGCCCAGGTTCTAACACAACAGGGATCTAAAGGTCCAGTAGAAGACAACTCCATCTGCAGCCAATCAATTGTCATTAGGGTCTATTTCTACTTAACCTATAGTGGCATGCAAAAGCTTTTAAACCCTTTTTGTAGTCAGCCAAGAGTCTTTCATTTTTTTTAGGAATTTTCATCCATTCTTCCTTACAAAAGTCTTCCAGTTCTGTGAGACTCCTGGGCCTTCTTGCAGCACTGCTCTTTTGAAGTCTTTCCACAGATTTTCAATGATGTTCAGATCAGGGGACTGTGAGGGACATGGTAAAACCTTCAACTTGAGCCTTCTGAGGTAGTGTATTGTGGATTTTGAGGTTTGTTTAGGATCATTATCCATTTATAGAAGCCATCCTCTTTTCAACTTCAACCTTTTTACAGTTGGTGTTATGTTTACTTCCAGAATTAGCTTGGATTTCATTGAATCCATTCTTCCCCCTACCTGTGAAATGTTCCCCGTGTCATTGGCTGCAACACAACCCCAAAGCATGATTGATTCACCCAATGCTTAATGGTTGGAAAGGTTTTCTATTCATGAAATTCTGTGCCCTTTCTCCAAACATAGCTTTGCTCATTGTGACCAAAGAGTTCTATTTAAACCTCATCGGCCCAAAGGAATTGTTTCCAAGATGCATCAGTCTTGTTTAGATGTTTGTTTGCAAACCTCTGATGCTGAATTCTCAGGTGAGGATGCTGGAGAGTTTTTCTTCTGATGACTCTTTCATGAAAGCCATATTTGAGCAGATATCGCTAAACAGTACAACAATATACCACAACTCCAGAGCCTGCTAAATCTTCCTGAAGGTCTTTTGCTTGGTCTTCCAGACCTTCTCTTGACCTCCACTGTTCCTGTTAACTGTCATTTCTTAATGACATTTTGGACTGAGGAAATGACAACCTTAAAATGCTTTGCCATTGCCTTCTGCTGCTTTGTGGGCCTCAATCATTTTTATTTTCAGAGTGTTAGGCCGGTGCTTAGCAGAACCTATGGCTAATGTTTTTGGGACAAGATTAGAGGAGTCTGGGTATTTATAAAGTTTTGAAATTTGCATCACCTGGCCTTTCCTAACGAGGATTGTGAACAAGCCTTAACCGTAAACAGGCTATTTAAGGTCTGAGACCTTTGTCAAAGTTATCTGAGCTCTCAAATTTCCTTGGGTTCCCATATTTTTGCAAGGTACTCTTTTTCCTTTTTTTTTTACACTAAAATTGTACAAAACCAAAATAATACACTGATATTGTGTTTTCCATGACACTGTATTACTGTAGATCTGATTGATGATGTCACATATATACTATAATAGCAACAAAGATGGAGGGTGACCCTCAGAATCGTTTCCTTTGGTGGACCCAAGGAACACCATCACCATCTTCATATAGTCGATGCAACGCCTTACACATGTACACCACAATACCAGATCCATTAGCTATACATGAATGTAAAGCTCCCAGTTGAGGGTGGACTAGAAGGACCAGCATTTATATTTCTCTGTACGTATAACATATCCCACACATATTTTATAACTGCTCATTTTTAGCCCTCCACCAGCTATCGCTGTCCATATCTTGCACGTAGTGTTTACACACCTCATACGCCTCACACCTCTTTTTATTTCCCTCCCTCACAGTATTTATCACGCCGCTGACACGATCAATACTTTTAATCTAGAGCTAAATTTATTAACTATGGAAGACAGGAGGGGAGATAAATGTGACCCCTGCCTCTCGCTCTCACATACCAGGACTCCACTAACTTAAGGGGGTCACTAAGTTTCTATGACAGGTCATTATCTGCCATAGCTTCCTCCTCCATTAAGAAGGCCCATGGTGTATTTTTATGTTTCTAGGCATTATAAGGGTTTTCCAGATGTTTATAGCTGGAGGTACCTCGTATAGTCACAATTTGCGGTATCTTAAAGTAGAGGAATATTTGTTGATGGGATATGTAACCTATCCATGTGGACAAGACATGAACAAACTATCATCTCCACCACTACCTACAGACATTTATGGTAGGATTTCTTTCAGAGTTGCAACCCTAGAGAAGTTTTGAAATTGTGGAGAACCTGGGTCTTGGATTTTGGGGACTATGGGGGAGACAAAACTGGTACCAAGCAAAACTGGTTTAGTTGCCCATAGCAACCAATCAGATTCCACCTTTCATTTTTTAGAGCTCCTTTGGAAAATGAAAGGTGGCGTCTGATTGGTTGCTATGGGTAACAGGCTGCACACCAGGAGAAGAATTGTCCTGCATCCCAGGAGGATCCTGCCACCAACTCTATACTATTCAAGCCTCTGAATGCTGCAGGCCTCAGTTGGTTCCTGGGCAGGACAATTGTAAGTGCACCAACAACAGCACGCCAACGTTTCTGCAACCGGGCCCCAACGTTCAGACTGGGTTAATTGTTACACAGGAGTTTAATAGCAAACTGACTGCTAGGAGTAAATAGCTGGGAAGTTAGACTGTATTTGTAAGTTAAAGGAGAGCGCGTGTGCTCACCATCACTGCTTACTGTTACAGCTAACTTAGTCCCTTTAACTTTATATTCTTCACCATTGTTCACCTTTTCCAACATGAACCTGTTGATTAACAACTGAAGACCACTAAACTGTGAAAATCTAGAAAAAAACAAACAATATCATGCAAGTTTTGCCTGTAGATCTACTTGCATGAATCCTGCTGTCAAAGAAACAACTCCTGCCTCCCAATCCCCCTCAACAATGAAGTCATCAGACCTGTATTGTTAGCATAGTCCTGAATGAAAATGGGCTTAAAGGGAACCTGCCACAATAAAAGCTCAAAGTAAGCAGGCAAAGAGCAGGAGGAGTAGTGATATATAGTTATATGGGAAAGGATTCAGTAAAACTTGTATTTCATTCATTTATATCTCTGCTCATTCTGGGCTGTGAAGTCCAGGAGGAGGTCCTATCAGTCATTGACAGCTATCTCTGTATACAGTCATAGAGGGAAGGCTGTCAGTCACTGATAGGACCTCCTCCTCATAGAGGGAAGGCTGTCAGTCACTGATAGGACCTCCTCCTCATAGAGGGAAGGCTTTCGATCACTGATAGGACCTCCTCCTCATAGAGGGAAGGCTGTCAGTCACTGATAGGACCTCCTCCTCATAGAGGGAAGGCTGTCAGTCACTGATAGGACCTCCTTCTCATAGAGGGAAGGCTGTCAATCACTGATAGGACCTCCTGCTCATAGGGGAAAGGCTTTCGATCACTGATAGGACCTCCTCCTCATAGACGGAAGGCTGTCAGTCACTGTTGGACCTCCTCCTCATAGAGTGAAGGCTGTCAATCACTGATAGGACCTCCTACTCATAGAGGAAAAGCTGTCAATCACTGATAGGACTGCCTTCTTATAGAGGGAAGGCTGTCAGTCACTGATAGGACCTCCTCCTCATAGAGGGAAGGCTGTCAGTCACTGATAGGACCTCCTCCTCATAGAGGGAAGGCTGTCAGTCACTGATAGGACCTCCTCCTCATAGAGGGAAGGCTGTCAGTCACTGATAGGACCTCCTTCTCATAGAGGGAAGGCTGTCAATCACTGATAGGACCTCCTCCTCATGGAGGGAAGGCTGTCAGTCACTGACAGGACCTCCTCCTCATAGATGGAAGGCTGTCAGTCACTGTTGGACCTCCTCCTCATAGAGGGAAGGCTGTCAATTACTGATAGGACCTCCTCCTCATAGAGGGAAGGCTGTCAATCACTGATAGGACTGCCTTCTTATAGAGGGAAGGCTGTCAGTCACTAATAGGACCTCCTCCTCATAGAGGGAAGGCTGTCAGTCACTGATAGGACCTCCTCCTCATAGAGAGAAGGCTGTCAATCACTGATAGAACCTTCTCCTCATAGAGGGAAGGCTGTCAATCACTGATAGGACCTCCCTCCTCATAGAGGGAAGGCTGTCAAGTACTGATAGGACCACCTCCTCATAGAGGGAAGTCTGTCAGTCACTGATAGGATCTCCTCCTCATAGAGGGAAGGCTGTCAATCACTGATAGGACCTCCTCCTCATAGAGGGAAGGCTGTCAATCACTGATAGGACCTCCTCCTCATAGAGGGAAGGCTGTCAGTCACTGATAGGACCTCCTTCTCATAGAGGGAAGGCTGTCAGTCACTGATAGGACCTCCTTCTCATAGAGGGAAGGCTGTCAATCACTGATAGGACCTCCTCCTCATAGAGGGAAGGCTGTCAGTCACTGATAGGACCTCCTTCTCATAGAGGGAAGGCTGTCAGTCACTGATAGGACCTCCTTCTCATAGAGGGAAGGCTGTCAATCACTGATAGGACCTTCTCCTCATAGAGGGAAGGCTGTCAGTCACTGACAGGACCTCCTCCTCATAGACAGAAGGCTGTCAGTCACTGATAGGACCTCCTCCTCATAGAGGAAAGGCTGTCAGTCACTGATAGGACCTCCTCCTCATAGAGGGAAGCCTGTCAATCACTGATAGGACCTCCTCCTCATAGAGAAAAGGCTGTCAATCACTGATAGGACCTCCTCCTCATAGAGGGAAGGCTGTCAGTCACTGATAGGACCTCCTCCTCATAGAGGGAAGGCTGTCAGTCACTGATTGGACCTTCCTTATAGAGGGAAGGCTGTCAGTCACTGATTGGACCTTCCTTATAGAGGGAAGGCTGTCAGTCACTGATACGACCTCCTGCTCATAGAGGGAAGGCTTTCGATCACTGATAGGACCTCCTCCTCATAGACGGAAGGCTGTCAATCCCTGACAGGACCTCCTCCTCATAGAGGGAAGGCTGTCAATCACTGATAGGACCTCCTCCTCATAGAGGAAAGGCTGTCAATCACTGATAGGACTGCCTTCTTATAGAGGGAAGGCTGTCAGTCACTGATAGGACCTCCTCCTCATAGAGGGAAGGCTGTCAGTCACTGATAGGACCTCCTTCTCATAGAGGGAAGGCTGTCAATCACTGATAGGACCTCCTCCTCATAGACGGAAGGCTGTCAGTCACTGTTGGACCTCCTCCTCATAGAGGGAAGGCTGTCAGTCACTGTTGACCTCCTCCTCATGGAGGGAAGGCTGTCAGTCACTGATAGGACCACCTCCTCATAGAGGGAAGGCTGTCAATCACTGATAGGACTGCCTTCTTATAGAGGGAAGGCTGTCAGTCACTGATAGGACCTCCTCCTCATAGAGGGGAATGCTGTCAATCACTGATAGGACTGGCCTTCTTATAGAGGGAAGGCTGTCAGTCACTGATAGGACCTCCTCCTCATAGAGGGAAGGCTGTCAATCACTGATAGAACCTTCTCCTCATAGAGGGAAGGCTGTCAATCACTGATAGGACCTCTTTCTCATAGAGGGAAGGCTGTCAATCACTGATAGGACCTCCTTCTCATAGAGGGAAGCTGTCAGATCACTGATAGGACCTCCTCCTCATAGAGGGAAGGCTGTCAAATACTGATAGGAACCACCTCCTCATAGAGGGAAGTCTGTCAGTCACTGATAGGAATCCTCCTCCTCATAGAGGGAAGGCTGTCAATCACTGATAGGACCTCCTCCTCATAGAGGGAAGGCTGTCAATCACTGATAGGACCTCCTCCTCAAAGAGGGAAAGGCTGTCAATCACTGATAGGACTCCTCCTCATAGAGGGAAGGCTGTCAGTCACTGATAGGACCTCCTCCTCATAGAGGGAAGGCTGTCAGTCACTGATAGGACCTCCTCCTTATAGAGGGAAGGCTGTCAGTCACTGATAGGGACCTCCTTCTCATAGAGGGAAGGCTGTCAATCACTGATAGGACCTCCTCCTCATAGAGGGAAGGCTGTCAGTCACTGATAGGACCTCCTCCTCATAGAGAAAGGCTGTCAGTCACTGATAGGACCCCTCCTCCATAGAGGGAAGGCTGTCCAGTCACTGATAGGACCTCCTCCTCATAGAGGGAAGGCTGTCAATCACTGATAGGACCTCCTCCTCAGAGGGAAGGCTGTCAGTCACTGATAGGACCTCCTCCTCATAGAGGAAAGGCTGTCAATCACTGATAGGACCTCCTCCTCATAGAGGGAAGGCTGTCAGTCACTGATAGGACCTCCTCCTCATAGAGGGAAGGCTGTCAATCACTGATAGGACCTCCTCCTCATAGAGGGAAGGCTGTCAATCACTGATAGGACCTCCTCCTCATAGAGGGAAGGCTGTCAATCACTGATAGGACCTCCTCCTCATAGAGGGAAGGCTGTCAGTCACTGATAGGACCTCCTCCTCATAGAGGGAAGGCTGTCAATCACTGATAGGACTCCTCCTCATAGAGGGAAGGCTGTCATCACTGATAGGACCTCCTCTCATAGAGGAAGGCTGTCATCACTGATAGGACCTCCTCCTCCTCATAGAGGGAAGGCTGTCAATCACTGATAGGACCTCCTCCTCATAGAGGGAAGGCTGTTAGTCACTGATAGGACCTCCTTCTCATAAAGGGAAGGCTGTCAGTCACTGATAGGACCTCCTCCTCATAGAGCGAAGGCTGTCAGTCACTGATAGGACCTCCTCCTCATAGAGGGAAGGCTGTCAATCACTGATAGGACCTCATAGAGGGGGGCTGTCAATCACTGATAGACCTCCTCCTCCTCATAGAGGGAAGGCTGTCAATCATTGATAGGACTGCCTTCTTATAGATGGAAGGCTGTCAGTCACTGATAGGACCTCCTCCTCATAGAGGGAAGGCTGTCAATCACTGATTAGGACTGCCTTCTTATAGAGGGAAGGCTGTCAGTCACTGATAGGACCTCCTCCTCATAGAGAGAAGGCTGTCAATCACTGATAGAACCTCCTCCTCATAGAGGGAAGGCTGTAAATCACTGATAGGACCTCCTCCTCATAGAGGAAAGGCTGTCAATCACTGATGGGACCTCCTTCCTCATAGAGGGAAGGCTGTCAAATACTGATAGGGCTACCTCCTCATAGAGGGAAGTCTGTCAGTCACTGATAGGATCTCCTCCTCATAGAGGGAAGGCTGTCAATCACTGATAGGACCTCCTCCTCCTAGAGGGAAGGCTGTCAATCACTGATAGGACCTCCTCCTCATAGAGGGAAGGCTGTCAATCACTGATAGGACCTCCTCCTCATAGAGGGAAGGCTGTCAATCACTGATAGGACCTCCTCCTCATAGAGGGAGGCTGTCAATCACTGATAGGACCTCCTCCTCATAGAGGGAAGGCTGTCAATCACTTATAGGACCTCCTCCTCATAGAGGGAAGGCTTTTTTTTTTCTTTAGGAATGCCATAACCAATTTTCACAAGAAAAGTATCATTTTAATCAACAGGAACAACTGTAGCAGGCAGTATGCCTGGTTTAATAGGGTTGATCCTGCTGACAGGTAACTCTTGAATACTAAGCAGGAGGAGCAGGAGTCTCATAGAAGAAAGGGACAGCCTGGGGCAGGCAGTGGAGTCAGGAAAAGAGAAGGGCAGGCCATGTATTAGGAATGTAAGGCAGGATCAGGGGAAATGCTTGGTGGAGAAGGGCAGAAGTATGAATTGTGCAGAATGAAGATCGGGGCAGAAACCAGCAGGGATCTAAAATAAACCCTGCTCCCTAGAGGTCTGCAGACACTGCTGGGACAATGTTAATTAGGTGAAAATGCAAATGTCTCTTTTCTATAAAATGTTTGGAAGCCAGCCAAGGGTCACAGAGAAGACTTTGCATTGTGAGGCCTTTTGTTGGATGTTTATGCAAATTAAGCACGTCTGGAGCCGACCTCAGCTAGAAATAGCAGCTGCCTGGAAGATGGCTAGAACGCTTCCTACCTATTCACACAGGAGAATGTGGTAGGAGTATATTCACACTTACCAGCTTAGGTGCAGCTAAAACTGCATCAAAACAGCATATGAAAATGCATGAGTTTTTGTTGCAGTTTTCCATGGGGTTGTGGTTTTTACAGATTTAGGACTTTATTTCCGTGTCAATTTGTTTTTTTTTTGTGGCCTGTATGCAGAACCATTCACTTCAATGGGGCTGCAAAAAAACTGAAATGACTCAGTGTGCATTCTGTTTCTGTAATTGCTAGCAGTTTGCCGTGAAAGTCCAGATGGGTGTTACTGGTTGGGAGTGTGCCCCTGCACAGTCTGACACTATCCAATTAGCGCTTTCATTGTTAGGGCTCATGCACACGACCGTATGTATTTTGCAGTCCGCAAAAAACGGATCCGCAAAAAATACAGATGACATCCGTGTGCATTCCGTATCCTGCGGAATGAAACAGCTGGCCCCTAATAGAACAGTCCTATCCTTATCCGTAATGCGGATAATAATAGGACATGTTCTATTTTTTTTCAGTAACGGAAATACGGACAGACAGAAACGGAATGTACACGGAGTAACTTCCGTGTTTTTTTTGCGGACCCATTGAAATGAATGGTTCCGCATACGGTCCGCAAACAAAAACAGAATGGACACGGAAAGAAAATACGTTCTTGTGCATGAGCCCTTAGACTGTGCGGGGACACACCACCAACTGGTAACACCCATTTGAACCTTCACTGCAAACTGCTATTCATTCATAACTTCTAGCAGGAATAATAGCAGAATAGCACAGCATAAGAATCTTTGCAGAAACTAGGTCTGAGTAACAGAGAACCATCATCTATGAGATATTTGCATCATCATATTATCACCATCATCTATGAGATATTTGCATCAAGAAAGTAATCTTTACTTTAAAGTAGCCCAGAGAGAAATTGAAGAACTAGAAGGTCCACAATCTGCACGGCCAAGCATTGGAGTCAGTCAGTAAGGTGTCTGCCGTTTACAGCTTCATTCACATTTCTGTTTTTCACTGACGTGTGCTGTCCTCTTTTTCTGAATGGCAAAACACTGGGAAACACTAACATGGAAAAGGACTTAGGAATTTTAGTGAACAACAAACTAAGCTGCAGAAACCAGTGTCAGACAGCTGCTGCCAAGGCCAATAAGATAATGGGTTGCAACAAAAGAGGCATAGATGCCCGGGATGAGAACATAGTCCTGCCACTTTACAAATCACTAGTCAGACCATACATGGAGTACTGTGTACAGTTCTGGGCTCCTGTGAACAAGGCAGACATAGCAGAGCTGGAGAGGGTTCAGAGGAGGGCAACTAAAGTAATAACTGGAATGGGTGGACTACAGTACCCAGAAAGATTATCAAAATTAGGGTTATTCACTTTAGAAAAAAGACGACTGAGGGGAGATCTAATAACTATGTATAAATATATCAGAGGTCAGTACAGAGATCTCTCCCATCATCTATTTATCCCCAGGACTGTGACTGTGACAAGGGGACATCCTCTGCGTCTGGAGGAAAGAAGGTTTGTACACAAACATAGAAGAGGATTCTTTACGGTAAGAGCAGTGAGACTATGGAACTCTCTGCCTGAGGAGGTGGTGATGGTAAGTTCACTAAAAGAGTTCAGGAGGGGCCTGGATGTATTTCTGGAGGGTAATGATATTACAGGTTATAGTTACTAGAGAGGTTGATCCAGGGAGTAATTCTGATTGCCTGATTGGAGTCGGGAAGGAAAATTGGCTTCTACCTCACAGGGGTTTTTTGCCTTCCTCTGGATCAACTTGTAGGATAACAGGCCGAACTGGATGGACAGATGTCTTTTTTCGGCCTTATAAACTATGTTACTATGTTACCCCTTGATTTAAAGGTGTCTGTTCATATATCAGTAGTTTTTTTACTGACCATAGGTCAGGGAAAAAAATCATGGAGACATTCGCTACTTTGGTCTGTGACGTGGATCAAACACGCCCTTAATAGTCTATAGGTCCGTGAAAAAACACAGACACAACACAGGTGGCAATTGTGTTGTGTCAGTTTTTCACTGACCACTGATCGGCAATGCTCTGGAAATTAATTCTTAGCTGAGCAGTGCTCGTGGTTTACAGATGACACACAGAGGGCAGCAATTGCAGAGAGAGCAGAGCCTCTAGGTGTAACGGTAACGCCCCCATTGCTCCTACAGGCTTGTTTGCATATATTAAACATCATTTTTCTCAGCAATGCGGGCACATGTGAACATTGGACCAACACCTTCAGCTGCCAAGTGCACATGTAACAGGTCAGCCAGTGTCATAGGGACAAATCTGCTGACAAATGCCCTTTAAAGGATGAGGAGGATCAGGGTAGGACTCAAACATGGAGGTCCAGATCTCCTTCTACCACAATGGTGTAGCTATAGTGGGCGCAGAGGTAGCAGTAACACGGTATCTGAGGGTCTTGAAGTCCCCTCTGTCATATAAGGAGACGCCTGTGTTATAAATGGTAAATTTTGGATTGGGCCTAGAAGCTGAAGTCCCCCATTTGCTGCCTCTGCAGGCTCCATGATGTGTGTAGATAAGACGGAGCTCTGTTTGGCGGCACAGGATGAATATAATGACTATTCCAATGTCACCGGCGGCCCTCCCCAGGGAACCGAAGTACAGAATCATGAAGAGGGATTGACTGTCTGGGCTCTGGGCTTCTAAAAACTGGATGAACTTTGAGACAGAGATGAATCCCTGTTAGGTGAAGAGGCGCCCTGTCCTCCTCTAGTAGGTATCAGGCTTTGTCACTGCCAGGAAGGCCTCTTCACAACTCGAAGATTTGGGGATGTTTGCTTACTGTGATTATTTTTTTTACTTCATCTGCCTAATGTTATAAGTGGCAGGGGTCAGCAACTTTCGGCAACCCAGCTGCTGTGAAACTACAACTCTCAGCATGTACAGAAATGAATAGAGGATTGTGGAAGTTGTAGTTTCAGAGCAGCTGGAATGCTGATGGTTGCTGATCCCTGATTTACAGTGTGATAGCGGTGGAACTCTACAAGCCCTTGCCTTTATAATGAGAAAATCAGGATCTGATTAGATGTGGATACAAGCTTGAAGAAAATATCCAACTTTCTCCACTGATTAATTTCTTAATATTGGCCAAATATCCATTTTTATACAAGCTTAATATTTTTTTGCAGAGACATAGAGATAAATGACAAGATTCTGGATGCCTGCAGTCACCACTAGAGGGAGCTTATGATAACACATTGAAACCAATAATGCCACAGTACTCAGTCAGCTCCCTCTAGTGGAGGCTGCGGGCAGCCAGAGTAGTATGTAACTATGGGCATATGCAGGTGATTTGAAGCTCTATATGGAAAAAAAAAGGAGCTCCGATCACTAGAAAGATACGAAGACGTCAATCAGCTCAACAATTTTTAACAATTTAAAGTAAACAAAATGTTGGTTGATGGCAGACATTCCCTTTAATACATTCTTTGCATATTGTGCTTCCAAATACACAGCGGTATAATCCCACAGCGCTTCTACTATGTTATACAGGGCTGCACATTAAAGGGGTTGTCCACTCCGTTCCCATTGACGGTCTATGCTCAGGATAGGCCACCAATATCTGACCAACATGGATCTGACACCCCGCACCTCGCTGTTTCAGAGTGGTTTCAGAGGACTGGTGTCAGAAATTAAATAGCGCCGTCCTTTGTCTAGTGGACAGAGCCTGGAACTACAGCGCTGCTCCCATTCACTTCAATGGAGCTGTATAGTTCCGGGGCCAGAGCTACTGCAAAACCCCCTGTTGCTGGGGTTACGGGGTGTCAGACCCCTGCCGATCTGATATTGGTGTCTTATCCTGAGGACAGAACATCGATCTAAGTATCCCAGCCTTTAAAGAGGCTCTGTTACCAGGATCAACCCTATTGAACCAGGCATACTGTTTTTGTCATACAAATTTTGACCAGTGGCGTAGCTAGAACTGACTGGGTTCCTACGCACACTACATCCCTTCCTGAAGCTGTGCACTGCTAGGACGCAGTGCAGGCGTCAGGAGAAGACGACCAGGGAGCGGTGAGTAATACCAGTGCTAGGATGAGGAGTACTATACTCACCGCTCCCTAGGTCCTGAAAAGAAATCCAGTTGTCCTCCTCCTGGGCCCCTTTTTGAGTTTAGGCCCCGTAGCAGCCACTTCCTCTGCATCCCTGGTAGCTAAGCCCCTGAGCGTACCATAAAACAGCACATCAAGCACTGTGTGCAGCCTGTATGTGGCCATGCAGATAGATTGAGGTACGTTGAGAGTAGCTGAAACTAAGCTGGGAAGCACACAGTCATGCGTCCCCTGACAGAGCGCTCTTCTGCTAATTTATGAGGAGCTCTGTGTCTCTTCAATGCAATACATTGATTTTTCTTATAACTTAAACAATGATCTCATTTATACCGCTGATCGCCCCGTCTTCTTCACAATGTCCGCCGCACACATCCTAATGAGTTTTTGTTCATTCCTGATCCATTACATGGAGAATTGTACAGTAAAACAAACTATTGATTTGCATTTATAATCAAATGGGTCAATTCATTAATCTAATGCTCATTAATCGCGTTGTACGATGTCGGTGGACACTGACGCATGTACCTGAAACGGGAGGAAAAGGCTCAACATATTATACCCTAATAACAGGGCTACTGATGAGCGAAGTATTCAAAAATTTGATTTAGCTGCTTCACCGAATTTAAAAAAAATTTGCTTTGTGACGAATTACTACTATTGCGCTGCCCCCATTATGGTACTCCTCAGATGACAGCATAACATAAAAAAAAAATCATACTTACCTCATGAATTTGAGCACGAAGAGCTGGTCACCGCCATCTTGATTGAAGATATGGCGCAAAATCTCAGGCGGCCCATGATAACGTCATCATGTCGGCCGGCGTGGTGATGTCATACGCCACCACGCACAAGATTTAGTGCGAGAGCTTCAACCAAGATGGTGGCCGCCGGCTCTTCGCGCTCAAGCTGATGAGGTAAGATTTTTTTTTAAATGTTACCGCTATTTAAGGAAAATCAACTTGCTATGCGCGGAGAATCACGAAGCACGGAGAATCAAATTTTTCCTTTGTGGAGTTTGATTCGCTCAGCACTAAACACAGCCAATATTACACCACACCTGTCAACTGTTGTGCCTGGTATCGTAGCTCAGCTCCGATTAAGTGAATGGGGGAGATCTGCAATGCCATACACAACCTGTGGGCAGATGTGGCGCTGTTCTTGGAAGAAAAACCCTACTGCCACAAATATAACTGAGCGTTTTTTTTTAACCACAAAAAATGCCATAGAAACCTCTTTTCCCATACTGCATATGATTTTTGTGACTTTTTAAAAAAAAACAAATATGTGGATGGCATTGTTTATTCCCTTATAAAAATGGCTGAAAAAACCATCAAATTCTGCTTTCAAAAAAAATTCAGAGAGAAAAAAAACAAAAAACGCCACCAATGAGAAAAACCACCACACAAAAACAATAACGCTCGTCTGCCCTGCATTTCATATTTCCTACAGAATTTCAGCTAATAGCTGGTGCTGGTGGTCTTACAGAAAAAACTGCACCAAAAACTTCATGTGCAAAAAAAAAAAAACACTGGTTTTCAGCCTTAAAGGGGTATTCCGGTAACTTCAGGTTATCCCCTATCCACTGGATATAGTTAATTGATTGGTGGGTGTCTGACCACTGAGGCCCTCACCAAACCTGAGAACTGCATTTCCATGCCCCCGTTCCGGCAGTCCATAGAGAAGGAATGGAGAGGGAGGGTGTGCGATTGACCTGCCGCTCCATCAGGACGGGGGTATGAAAATCCTGTTCTCGGAATCGGTGGGGGTCCCAGTCATCGGATCAGACAATGATCAGTTGGTTGTCCCCTAACTTGAAGTTACCTGAATATCCTTTAATATTGAGTCACTCTATTATATACATGGGTATGGGTGTCACCTTCAGGTGTATCTACAGATATAATATATATTTGGAGATAAGTAAAGACTTAGGTCTCATATGCATAGCAGTCCTGGGAAACAGGCAGGAATGGGGTAGGGCTGAGGTAGGGTTTGGCAAAATTTACCCCAAGATGGGCAGTTTTTTGGGTGTTTCTTGGGCATTTCTGGGGTGGCGCTTACATTTCTCAAGTTTTCTTGGCAACTGTTTAGATAGTGCTTGGCATAGTACCATATTAAAAGCTTATTCTCACCTAGAAGCAACGCTCCATAATATAGCATCATATACGGCATCCATATCATATGACTCCTTATAAAACTGGGGATCTATGGAGGTGCCATGAGGCCCCACAGAAGTAATCTGATTGCTGTCTATGGGCAACTTCTCCACTTTTTCTTTGTCCTAGTTTTCATATATCTCCCCTTTGAGCTGATCACAGGTTGACCTACTGTTGGGGAACCATGGATGATCTGGCTAGTTTCACACAAGTGTTAGACATCTCCGGCAAGCTTCAGGCAGGGAGCAACCTGCTGGAGATGTTTCGACACCTGATACCTGCCATAGTTAATGGAGCCTGCAGACCTTCAGGCAGCTTCCGGCAATGCCAGATCCAAACATCTTTGGCAGGCTGCTCCCTGCCGGAGATGTCCAGCGCTAGTGTGAAACTAGCCTTATATGTGATAGAACCTGGAAGCCAGTGTTTGACTAGGATTAGTAGTGTTACCTTTCTATTGACTGCACCACATGAAAAAGTCGGTGTGTTTTTGGTTTGATCCAGAGGCATTGCTACAAGGGTATAGCGGTAGCAGTCTCCCTGGCCCCTGGTGCGAACGCCCTCTTGCCACATATAAATGGCAGGCACATGGTGGGTGAGGCCAATTGCACAGGAGCCCAGGAGCTTCAAATTACACCTTTAGTTTGGTTTCCTTTTACACGTGACACAATGACGCTCTTCCAGGTGACATTTGTACCAGATCTCACCGTACTGCTAAACCTCGTAATCTGTCCAACATTCTCATTACCCTGTAGATAAAAGGCCCTGAGGCCAGATTTCCTTATCAGCTTAGTAATGATAAAACCTGGAGCCGATAAGGACACTGTGAACACCATTGCTTCATATCACCCAGGGAGAGCTGTATACCCTCATTAATGTCACATTCCAGGTCAGAATGCCACAATTTTCACACCCAAAAGTGTGATGGAGAGATTGGATTCCTGAAGGAGCTGGATAAAGCACTGGGAGAAGCACGCTGCAAGTTTTTCAATGTGTTTAGTGGCTTCCTAAATGCAAAATTAAACAATTTCCTAAATAATCTTTATTCTAATTTACCTACCATTTTGCTGTTGTAGAGTCTGTGCAACTCCTTTACATAGCTGCCTGTGCTGCTCACTGGTGGCACAACACACTGCTCCTGACCTGGATGATGGCTGCTTAGGGAAGTTGTCAGGGCTAGTTTTAGACAAAGTGTTGTCCTGGGCAAAATTAAAAACTTGGCCCCCAAAAACTGAAATATTGTACCAACAACACAGTCACATTCAGTCAATTCAAATTTTGGATAGTTTGTATGTTCTCCCTGTGTTTACATGGTTAACCCAGTTTCCTCCAAATTCCAGTTTCCTCCACATTCTGGCATTGTGGTACACATGACAGCTAGGCTGCAGATTAGCAGGCATAAACACAGAGTAGATTATTAAAAGAGCAACTCCTCAACCACCCAAGTTTGGCTGTAGTATTATAAACATTACTATGTTTTCTTAATATGTAAATAGAGATGAGCGAATCATTCAAAATTTTATTCGCCAAACATTCGCCAAATTTCTGACAAGATTCGTATTTACACGAACGTATTTGTCGAATCTACGTAAAAAAAACAATCGTTGTTTTGCGAACATTCCTGCGTAAATTACGTACGTAAGTCAGCATTGTTAAAAGTACGCAATACCTAAGCATTAGCGTACAAAAGTGCGTACGAATCCTTAACGTACTATTGACGCGCGAACGCGTCATGCGCACGAGGCTAGGCTGCGGCCGACAGTCTTTAGAGGCAGTCCATATGAACTAGAAAAAGAAGGTGCTCACTGCTGCTAGCTTTCAATAAGTTAATAATTTACTAAAAACACGTACAATAAGTACATATTAGGACACATTGCAGAACCAGAATAAGAATACACACAATGGGCTAAAGTGATGAACCATTAAAAACAGTGTAGCTAAAGTACAGCAAAGACGTAAGTATGCAAACATTTTAGTGCAATCAATTTCACATTTGCAAGCATAAAAGGCTCAGATATACGTTTGAGTCTCTTCTTAAGGATCCTAGTTGGCATGATAAAACATTGTCTGTCTGGAACACATATTCCAAAATTCAATTGTAATCCACGTGAGGTAAAATTGTAATCCAAACAGGTAATGGGTGATGTGTAATCCACATGAATAATAGAGAATAGCAGCAAATAGAGAACCCTTTTGGAAAAGGGGGCTCCCAAATAACCTGAGAAGGGGGTAAAAAGGAAAATAGGCGCACTTTGACGCAACAGGAAAATTTTTGCAGAATGGGGGGAGTCCTGACAGCCATGCCCATCTGGGTGAGAGTCAAACGGGGGCAACACAAACTAAACAAAAACAACTGCCAACTAGCATCTCACCCGTCAGGTGCAGTCCATGGTGGGGCTCCCATAGGTCCTCCTGCAGTGTCTTTGACACTGCCAGTAGTTGGGTTCCTCATATGAGGGACCTGAAGTCCTCCTCACTTGAGCTGCTGCTGAAGCTCATCAGAGGACGCTCCTGCCTCTTGTAGGCCATGCTCGCTGCGGTGGTGGAACTCCAGTGCCCTCTTCTTCCTTAAGTTGGACTTGACGGGTCCGGGTGGTGGTGACGCACACTGCAGCCATTTTCGCTTTTCCGGATGCTCCTGCCGGGACAGCAGGGGTAAGGACTTCTGGCTGCAGTGGTTCCAAAAAGGTTGTATCCAGGAAAGAAGCCTCAGCTTCCCCAGCTGCTGCTGGCTTCATCTTCCAAGGCAGCTGGTATTGGTGGACCACCGTGGATTGGAAGGTGAAAGATAACATGGTCAGCTGACCCAGCTGTAAGGACTGTGGTGGTGGTGCTGGCAGTCCAGGAATCAGAGGCTCCGGCTGAGGCTCTGGCTTTTCCCTGAACCGGAGGAAGTAGGAAGTCATCTGGGAACTCCTGCAGGCAGCGCAAGCGTCCTGGACCTGGTGGTTCATCCGGCCACACTTCTGGTTCCGTTGTAGGCACCATAGGCACCATTCCGTTGTAGGCACCTCGGTCGCAAATGGGCCTTTCAGGGGCGCCATGGGGGTGTACTCCGCCTGATCCCCCACATACAGGCTATGCTGATGTTGTGGCAGGTACGGCCGTTTCACCGACCTGCGGCCCACAAAATATTCTTTTCCATCCTCATCATCCAGCATGAAGCCAGACCCTCTCCCTACAGAAAACCAAATCACAGTTCCCTCTCTCCGTTCCAAAGAAGGATCTCCCAGCCTAGGGTGGTCGAGTACCTGTATGATCCAGTCCTCCACTGCGGTTTTATACTCCCAGAGGGTCTGTGCATGGGCCATCACAAATCGTGGAACAATTGGGTTCTGGTGTATGGAAGGGGAGGATCTCCTCCTGGGCGGTGAAGTGGACACTCCAGCCACCTCCGCCGCACGACCCAAAGCAGAGTTTCCAGCTGCAGGAGCCAAAGCAGACATTCCAGCCGCAAAAGCCAAAGCAGACGCTCCAGCCGCCTCACGAGTCGCAGCAACAGCAACCTCAGCAGGTGGTAAGGAACACACAGGCACTGAAGTTGGGTTTCTCTGGCAGGGTTGTGACACCCTGATGTCTTGAGCGGGTGGTGGTTCAGGTAAGTCGTCTCCAAAATACATTTCGTTCCAATTTGGACGCAGCTGTTTTTTTTTAGCCATGATGCTTGCCTCTTGCTCTGAGGTCAGCGCTGGTCTAAACTGGTTCAGACTGCAGAGGAGGGTGGAGCACTGAGGGAGGAGTCTTCACTCCCTATACGTGCAAAACACTTAGATCCCGGTAGGCCGGGCTATTTTTTTCCAGTTCTGAGGGGGGCGTATCTTCACTTTCCCGCTCTTGCGTGGCCATATCGTCATTGTCCCGCCTCACACAGAATGCGTACGTTTAAGTTTCATACGTATCGTATGTATCGTAAGCGTGTAAAATTTTGCGAAGATTTACGAATAATACGAAGCAAATCCAAAGAAATTCGGATTCGCTTTGCAGCTGAAAATTTCCAAGATTTGATACGAATCTACGAAGCGGTGAATAGATTAACTCATCTCTATATGTAAATTGGGTCCCTGGTACAACAAGGACATCACTGTTACTCTTGTTGCACCCAAGCTCCACTACTTTTTGTGGCCAGCCTCTCCTTGGCTGCTTTGCCCCTGCCTTATCCTGTCAATCAAAGCAGCCAGAGAGGGGCCGGCCACAGAAAGGGGTGGGGCTTGGGTACAATAAAAGCAATGGCCATGCCCTCTTTGCACCATCTGGTAACAGATTCCCTTTAAATAAACAGACCCCAGATCAGATTCCTAAATTAATCCGATCCCTTAAATTAATCAGAAACCAAGCTAGACACTAAATTTATTTAGACCCTAGACCAGATCCTTTGTAATCAATTAATTAGAGTAGACCCCAGAATTAATTATTATATATTAACTGCAGATCAGATCCCTATATTAATAAGACCACAGACCAGATTCATATATTAATCAGTCCCAGATCAGATTCTTATATTAATCAGACCCCAGACCTGATCCAATAATTAATCTGATACCAGATCACTATATTAATCAGACCCCAGACCTGATCCATATATTAATCAGTCCCAGACCAGATCCAATAATTAATCTGACACCAGATCAGATCACCATATTAATCAGACCTGATCCCTATATTAATCAGACCCCAGACCAGATTCATATATTAATCAAACCCCAGACCAGATCCCTATCGTAATCAGACCCCAGATGTGATCCCTAAATTAATAAGACCTCAAACCAGACTTCTACATTTATGGTGCGGTGGAGAACCTGAAGCTGAAGGGGAGCCAGAAGGGTAAGTATACAAGCAGTGCTGGACTCACTCAGTCGGAGTTGTTCACCTTCATGTACTAAGTGAAGAGCAGCCGAACAACAGTGACAAGTTTTGGGGAAAGTTGGGGACCCTTTTGAAGATGGGGGTCATTGGCAATTGCCGAGTCCCCATCTCCCTAACCTCGGCCCTGGCTGACGTCATCGATTCGTTTTAAAACAGCTTAATCAGTACTAGTATAGGGTCTCTTTCCAGTGTAGACATAAATAGTACTGCCCCTCTGTAAATGATGGTAACTTCTCCCTACAAATACCAGACTCACAGAGACTGGCAGAAGATTTCACATCTCCCATCTCTCCAACACACCAATTTACAAAATGTGAAGAAATAGATAATTTCTACATGTGCACTTCATAGGGCAAAATTGGGGACAGGTTCTCTTTAAATAAATGGTCTCAATGCAGCACCTAGTGGTCATCATTGGTATTGCGCTGCTCAATTTTCCCCTCACAATTTATATATATATTTTTTTTGTTTGGACAAATTGATCGAGCCACTTGTCAACCCTAAATAGACCAATGCTAGACAGAACTATGTTATGCTTTTCCAATTATTATACTATTATAATACAACTTCTACTATATGTCATTCATATTACTAACATCAAGTGATAATATGGTGTATTCTCACACTGCAGTTATTTTTGCTTTTAGGCTTTAATTTCTACAAATAAACTGCGTTTTTGCAAAAATTTGGCAAAATCATAACATGTGAACTCCCAAAATCACATTACAGTGCAGTGCTGGGATGTTACACTGGTCCAAATTTCAGTTCAACTCAGTGGCGTAACTACAACTAACTGGGCCCCACAGCAAATTTTTGAACGGGGCCCCCCCAGAAACTTCTTCGCAACCCACAACTCACATGCAACCCTCACTCTTGTGACTAGTCAAGATTGAGCTCTCCCAGACAAGGCCTGACAGCCGCGCCATCCGTTTCCTATAGTGTCACTGTATATAATGTCATTGTATAATACTGTTGAGGGGGCCCTGACAAAAAAATCAATTAGTCTCCCTCCTGAGGGGGCCCCTTGTGGGTCTGGGCCCCAAAGCAGCTGCTTCCCCTGCTTCCCCTATTGCTACGCCCCTGGTTCAACTCTGTTGCATTGGCCTTCAGTTTAACTCTGCTACATCGACCCTGAGTTCAGCTCTGCTACACAAGTCCTCAGTTCAACTCTGCTATAACAGCCCTCAATCCATCTGCTGCTTCTCTCCTCAGTTCAGTTGTGCTACATTGACCCTCAGTTCAACTTTGCTACACCAAGTCAACAGAACTGCTACATTGCCCTCCAGCCATGCGACTCTGTTGACACCTATCCGTCCTGCTTCAAGATCTGCTCTACTTCTTAGTGGACCTACTTCACCAGGTGAGAATGCTACAAATAGCCTAGAATTTCTATTTTAGGTAACTATATTGCCATGCTGTACTTTCTTATGACTTTCACTTCATATGGAGGTATTTTTGTTGGATTCCTAATAACAACAAAAAAGTGAATATTTGAAAACATTCTACCAGCTTCCAGGCACCACTAGGGGGAGCTCACTGCAAACAAATGTATACAGCTCCTATTGAATGCAATAAATCCATCTCCAGTAAACTGATAAACTTCCCGCATCGTGCTGGGCTGCTCCGACATACACAGTTATTAAGGTAATTTATTCTTAAAGTAAAAAATCTCCCATTAATATAAGTTATTTCATGTTCTGTTCAGTTGTGTACAAGTTATAGCTGGGAAAGCTGGATGATAAACAGTATGGCCTCTCTACAGCAGCTTGCACAGAGCTTACTGACCAGCTTTCTGATTAGCGTCATGGGAGCAGGGGTTTCCATTCAGATCAGGATAGTAGAAAAGCTGGGTGACTTACAAGAGAGATAAAATAAGGGTCTTGGTGGCCAGGGCTATTATTTCTGCATTTTACAAGGAAAGTAGGATCCTTGTCTGTAAGATAACTGATAGCAGAAAAGACAGACGTTCTGGTCTTTTTTATAGAGCAATTTATACAATTGAGGTAACAAGTAACAAGTTGAATAATGTATAGAGGAAGAAAAACTTTAAAAGTGGAAAATATAATGTTTGTGCACCACCATGTGGCCACCAGCAGTATTGCATGGGTCCATTTAGTTTTTTTTTTTCTTTTGAGAAATGTAACCCCACCAATATTAAAATTGGTATTTTTAATGTAGATTTTGACAGTTTTTTTCCTCTTGTGTTCTAGTGGCCATAACTTTGTTAAATTTTGCAGTTTTTGAATTTTGATTTTTTTTTTTCTAGGAGTCATACATGTATTAAATCACTTTTTTTAGGGGAGGGGGTGGGATGAAAAAAAACACATTCATAATAAAATTGGTGTTTTTAATGCAAATTTTGACTTAAATACCTTAAAAGTAATTTTTTTCTTGTGTTCCAGTGGCAATAACTTTGTTAAATTTTGTACGTTTTGAATTTTTCAAAGCAGTGTATAACTTGCAGCCTAGTAACAGTATATAAAACGCATGCCAGTTCTCATCTGCCTTGGATTTTTATGCGGAGGACCTCTTTACTGTACTACTCAGAACTGTGCCCAGGACTAGGGTCTAGGTTGACAATGGAGGTGATGGGAGACACTTACAGGCAGTAGTAATCAGATTTTTAGGCGGTGGTATCAAGGTTGACAATGGAGGTGAAGGGAGACACTTATAGGCAGTAGTAATCAGATTTTTAGGCGGAGGTGTCTAAGTTAACAATGGAGGTGAAGGGAGACACTTATAGGCAGTAGTAATCAGATTTTTAGGTGGAGGTGTCTAGGTTAACAATGGTTTAGGTAAATCTGCTTTACTCACTGTGAAGCTCTCCGGCTTTGTGAAGTCTTTGTCTATGAAGGCCTGGACACAATGATACTGGGACATCTCTTCACTGTGAATCAGCCTCCTGTGAAGTCAGCCATAGTTAGTACAATCTTTAAACACAATAAAGGTGATGCAATCACTGTAACATATACTAGATAATAGCGGTAATATGGGGCACATCACTCGTGTCCCTCACATAACATAGAACTTAGATTGGTCACAGAGGAAGCATAGGGCCCCATTGTGAAACGTGGTGTAGGCCCCAACCACTAATGAGACCTCCAACAATTTTTCAACAAATTATCTTGTTATTAAGATGCAGTTCATTGTAATTATATTTTTTTGTATTTTATAATTATAAAATAATTTCTAATGGAGCTAATACTGCCACCAGGAGTGTACACAGATGTCATAGGGCCCCAGTGCAAAACTTAAAGAGGACCCTTCACCGGTCCTGACATTACGATATAAATAGCTTGCAGGGTAGGGCATACTGATGACATGTGATATCGCTTTTTTTCATTTTCTGTGGGCTTCTCCTTTCCCCTCTGTGCCCCCCGTTCTAGTTTCCTGCCCTGTATGTAAATCCATAACTATCGATACAGGGTAGAAGAAGACGCCCATGTTTCTCAAGAGTCATCTCCTTCTCCCTGGCTATGAGCCGGCCAATCGCAACGGACAGAGTCACAGCCAGGGAGAAGGTGAGCTATATGATAATGTCAGGACCGGCGAAAGGTCCTCTTTAATATGCCCCCAGTGAGATTTCTGACAAACTGGAGGATTTTTTTTTAATTAAAAAAAAATACCATCCACTTTGTAGGAGTGGATGTAGGAGAAAGTGCAACAGATGTTTCATAATTATGGCGATCCTTCTGAACACCATATTTCTCAATGTATTTCCACCAGGGCTGCCAACCAGAATTTTTCTTTTTTCTGGACAACTTATCCCAAAATCGCAGACAGACAACATTTTTTTATGGACAAATCGGAAGACCATAATGAATGATAAAGATTATAAGTAATATATGTCTATAGCTCAATATACTAAGGATAAGTCATTAACAGCATTTACTGATCAACTGATTACCACCAAGTGAATCTAGTCAAGTAACACCAGCCTCAAAAAATATTGGGCAGATCTATTTTTTTTCACGGACTCAGGAAAAAAGTTGCCTATTTTTACAAACTGTCCAGAAATTTCTGGACAGTTGGCAACCCTGATTTTCACCACACAACTGGCATAAACACATGGCATACAGCTCTAAATCCTCTGCTTCCCTTCAAACATGTGGGAAAACTGTCTGCCTGCAGCCACCACTAGAGGGAGCTCAGTGCATAGGAATTTATAGATACCATTGCACTCAGTGGAAGCTGTAAATTTTCTTTGCACTGAACTCTCCCAAGTGGTAGCTGCAAGAAAATGCCATGAATCTATGTTAGGAACAGGAGAAACAGTTCATTGTGAGGAACTCTCCCCATGTGCCCCATCACCATCGTATGGTCTACTTCCATGGTCGGTATCTCTCTCATGTGCATCATGTAACAGATTTATCAATGGGGTGCACACTTTGTTGATGAATTTTGTTGCACCTTCTCCAAGCAGAAAAGTGGAGTATTTTATTTATATAGAAGTTGTATTTTCCGCATGACTCTGAAGCCTCGCCAACTTTACCTGACTTTTTTTGTTGGAAAAAGTGGAACAGATGCTTCGTAAATATGGCGCCAAATCTGTACACCATATTTACACCAGAGAACTGTCATAATACATTGATAAATCTCCCGTTTCCCTTAGCACAGTGCAAGATGACACTGGTTTCCTGTAATCACCACTAGAGGGAGCTCAGTGCACCTGAATTTATACATAGTGGTAGCTGTAAAACTCTCTATAAAGTGAGCTCCCCCTAGTGGCAGCTACAGAAAAGTAATATAGCTCTGTCTGGAAGCAGCAGGGGGCCCCATAGCAGTTGTGTTGTCTGCCACTGGTGAGTGTGCCACAGATTACTCACATTCCCACCAATGCTGTCGGCATCCCATCCGTATGTCTGTTCCATAGCCCCGCAAAAAAGATAAAGCATGTCCTATTCTTGTCCGTTTTGTGGACCAGGGTAGGCATTGTTACAAAAAAAACGGATGCAATACGGATGCCAAACGGACGAGATCCGTATTTTTTGCGAATCTGTGTTTTGCAGAACACAAAACACATACGGTCATGTGACTGTAGCCTAATGTTGATGTAAAGTAATGCGCAGCGGACACAATAAAGGTATGGCTGCATAGACATTACACGGAATAACACTGGGGACAATAAACAAGAAAAGCACTCAGGTATTCTGGTTACAAATAAGGCAAGCAGCAGTGCTCAATGTCAGGCAGCAGCTGCAAAAGCAAGTACGATTTTAGGATGTATAAAAAGAACTAAGAGCCTGTGATCCCAATGTAATGTTACCCTTTTATAAATCCCTTGTAAGGCCACATCATGAATATGGGATTCAGTTGTGAGCTCTTATTCTATAAAAGATATAGGAGAGCTAGAAAGGGTTCGGAGGCGGGGATCCGATAATTAAATAAGATGGAAGGGCTTTTCTAATGAGAGGCTTGAAGAATCAGGCTCGTTCAGCTTGGAAAAGACGCCTTAGAGGTGATCTCATTGACAAAGAACTGGATCAGGATTTATTCATTCTAAGGACCTTACAAAGGGCTAGGAACCTTCATTACGTGTGGAGGGGATTCAGACGTTAGGAAAGGATTCTTTACAGTTAGAGCAGTCACACTGTGGAATGCACTGCCCTAAGAGGTAGTAATGGCAGATACTATGTCAGCTTTTATAAAGGGCTTAGATGCTTAAATAATAGTCCAATACAGAGAGATTCTGACAGCATAATAGGGCTTCCATGGAGATGTACTGGACCCTCGTATGCCTCCAATTTCATAGGGTTTTTTTTTCTATAGGGAAAAAGTGCTTTTCCGAGACTTTTATACTGATGACTCTGGACAGGTCTGATCGGTGGGGGTCTGACATCCGTTACCCCCTGCCGATCAGCTATTTGAGAAGGCACCAGCACTCGCTGTACTTCCCCTAGGCCGTCATATGATGTCACGTTCATCGGTCACGTGGCCTAGGTGCAGCTCTGCCCTATTGAAGTGAATGGGGCTAAGCTGCAATACCAAGCACAGCCACTATACAATGTATGGCGCTGTACTTGGTGAGCTCAGAGAAGGTCATGGCGCTACTGTGAGCACCGATGCCTTCTCAAACAGCTGATCGGCTGGCCCCCCTTGCCCCCCCACCATCAGATACTAATGACCTATCCAGAGAATAGGTCACCAGGATAAAAGTCTCTCTCCTATGAAGCCTGACGGCGCCTATGCAGGAGAACACAAAGGTTACATGACTCATACTAAATGAGCCATACAAGCTCTAAGAACTGTCATCCAGGCTGCGTGCCAGTGTGCATGAGCCCTTACCGGCACCGCAGCTCAGGGGAAGCCGGAATGACTGTCGTTACAGATTTACTAAGGAAAATGCGCCAGAATTCTGGCTGAATTTCTGCAAAAAAATAAAATAAAATGGCGCACATGCTTTGCAGCAGATTAATGAAGTGTTTATTTTGCCTGACAAGGGGGGTGTGGCTTTGCGGGAAAAGATGCGACAATGTGCGTAAAAAACTTGCAAAATTCTGATGCAAAAAGTGAACTAATAGGTGGTATAATCACACACTGCACAGTGTACTCTGGTGCACTTTTAGTTTGTCTAGGCTGCACAGATATATATATAGCTCCTTCCCTAGGATATACTTGTCTAATCTCCCAGATTGTCTGTGAGTCTCCCAAATTCCTGGCAGAGCAGGGAAGACGCCCACAAAATGCTGCTACCAACCCTCACATGGGGGAGTCACCTGCATACCTATTTATATTGCTTCTATTGAGTGCAAAGGCAGCTCAATTTTTTTGCAGTGAGCTCCCCCTAGTGGCGGCTACAGGCAGCCATAATTATGCCCTTCATAGGAGGCACTCTGCTGGCAGTATTGTTTGTGAGGAGTAGTCTGCTGGAATTATTTATGGGAACAAACTCTACTGACCAAGTTAGGGGATGGCTCTATGATGGCGCTATAAATGGAGGCACAGTAGCTGTTGTGTGGGCGGGACCTTACTTGAAGGCAAGGGTTTGGAAAATTTCTGCAGCACACAATGCACTAGAAGCTGATTTTTAAAGGGGTTACCCCCCCATGTGCTGATGATGCTACGGAGGCCCCGTCCTCGGCGGCCATTGGCTGCGACATACACCCCCCGACAACAGATGTTTTAATCCATGTACAGGGAGAAGCAGCAGCGACAGTGGCAGGACCAGGAGCGGCGCCGGGAGAGGGGTAAGTATTAGAGTTGAGCGAACGTGCTCGTAACGAGCAATGTACTGCTCGGATCCCCTGCGCTCGCATGGGCGCAGCCATCCGGATCCGTCCTCCTCACCCAACGGATCCGGATGCCTGCGCCCATGCGAGCGCAGGGGATCCGAGCAGTACAGTGCTCGTTACGAGCACGTTCGCTCAACTCTAGTAAGTATATTACCTGTGAGGGGCCTGGCACATGGGGCAAGTATGCACTTATATTACAGCAGAACAGGAGACATAGGCCACTGTGAAGTCTAGGACTATGTAGTCCTCCGTGCTTTATTACCTGATGAAGTTTTCAGTGGATCCCATGTTCTCCTGATAATTTTTGCCCCCATATTCCTGCATATGAAGAGCGATGAACGCTGATTGGTGGTGCTGCACCGTCTGATGGGATGAGAAGCCATGTCAAGATGATGATGATAGATGCAAATGGAGTTGTCTATAGGAACGTATGGTTTATGTCATCTTACCTTATAGAATTCCTGAACCCAATTTTTCTCAATTTCTTCAGGCTGTCAGAGAAATGACAAATGAATGTCAACTTAGGAAGCTTCAGATGACTAAGGGAACCAAGCACAATGCAAGTACTATTAATCCATATGCAAATGAGCAGTTAAGTTCCTCGAGGGAGGGCCCAAACCACTGAGCACCCTTACTCTTCCTGTTTCTTCTGCCACACCCTCGAGGGCTAGGCAAGATGACTATGCAGGAACCTGGTCCTATCAATCAAGAGCTTTTCCATCCAGCAAAAAAAAAAGAGGATCAGTTAAACTGATTTTTTTAGCCTTTAAAAAAAAAAAAGAAAAAAGAAAAACAAAGAAACACCACTGTCCACTCACTGACAACCCCTTTGTCCAACAATTCAACCAATCACAGGTCAGTTTCCTTGTTTCCAGGAAAAAAAATGTAAACCTGGATCAGATTTTTTTTTCCAAACTTTGCATCAGTTTTTACAATGGATACATTTTCTCTGAAAAACTGATTCTGTGCCTAAAAAAAAAACCTGATGTGAAACAGGCCTAAAACCAGGTAAAATGTCATGTAGGGCTATCTCGGCTGAATGTAATGATACTAGTAACTTTGTGTTACTAATCCATATGCAAACGAGCAATTAATTGCACCAAAGGGGGCGGGCCCAAGCCACTCTGTGCACCCTTGCTCCTCCTACTTCCTCTGCCAACCCTTCCTCCTTCTTGATTGATAGGGACAGTTTCCTGCATGCAGAGACGGATTGGCCATAGACCTTACAGGGAAATTTCCCAGAGGGCCGCCTAGTCCCTCCTCACGGCCGGTCAGTGGAAATTTATGGGGATGTATTTTGTGCTGCTGGCAGTATTTTGTGATGGACTGTGGTATTTGGCTCTGTTGGGGTGGTCTAATGTGCCACAATATGATATTGCTGGCCCTGCCTTCCATCAATTTGGACCCAACTACAAAACGGGGCCACTTTTGGTATTTTTTCCAGGACCACTTTAAGTTCCCAGTCCGCTTCTGCCTGCATGGTCATTTCTCCTGGCCTTACCTATCAAAAAGATGGTGGGGCTAGTGGGTTCTATTCTTGCTTTCCCTTTCCCCTTCTGCCTTCGCTCTCTGCGGGTTATCCCTGTCTAATATGCTGGGTGAGCTCCACTCAGCTCCAACCAGCCGCACTGGGTTCTTTCAGTTTGGAGTCTATATACCTTAGCTCCAGCCCTTGTGGGTGGCACTACGCCTTGGCAAATCAGTGTTCCTTTGTTGGTCACTGAAGCCACCAACAATATCCACCTTAGTCATTGGGGACACAGATGTAAAAATATCTGTTAGAACTGCTGGGCACCAGACGTAAGAACTTTGGATTTTAATCCAGCCTTGATATCTGATAGTCCAGAAAGAACAAGATAATTTAGGGTAGGGCCTAGCAGGCAATATCACCATGAACAAGGCTGATTCTAGCCTTTGTGCTGCCTGAGGCTAAAATTGAAATGGCTTTCATGCCTCTTACATCCAGTGATGTAGTCACTGAGGCCTATGAGGCTGTACGGTGGAACCAGAAGCATAGCTTCATATGCCCCGCTGTAAACTGCCGCCCCCACCTTAAAGGCCGGTCAGCTGCTGTCTGAGGTAAATGCTCATCTCGCCTCACAGCAGAAGCAGCCATGACAACCCTTTCTGAAAATGAAGCCAGTGCAGCAATCTGCAGGTCGCCACAGGCCGGGTCCAGCTTCAGAATCCCCCTATGATCATCCGTTATCGCCAGCTATACAGTTCCACTGCCATGGACAGGTGTTACATGGCGGACATTCACATGAATCGCCTTCCGTGTGATACATAGATCAGCCAGGGCCCATTCTGCTCCGGGTATAGACAGGTTTTCAACCGTGACAATGACTATTTGAATGATGTTTGCATGTCTGTTTTATGTATTCAATAGACAAATCATGGGAGAACAAAAAAATAAAAATCCTAGACTCTTCACTGCTTAATAGAGTACAATCTGTGCTAATTAGAATATAGACTCATTGTACGTAACGTATCGAGCCTCATGACATCTCTGTAAGAATCACTGAATAACTTTAAAGGGCTGGTCCATCTGGGACATTGAAGGCATATCACAAAGATATGCCATCAATGTCAGATAGGAGCAGGTCCCCGATGTGGGACCAGCACCTATCTCCAGAACAGGCCACCCAAAGTGAACACCCTTTGTCCAGCGCTATGGGAATTCCCAGTATGTAGTAAGCTCCCTCTAGTGGTGGCCGCAGGTAACTAGCATGTTATCAGGGGGGGGGAAAAATCAAAGCTGTGACCCTGATACAGATTTATAGACATGCACAGTACTCTGGACCTAGGGACCTGCTCCTATCTCCAGAACAGGCCACCCGAGGTGAACAGATAGGCCACCCTTTGTCCAGCGCTATGGGAATTCCCAGTATGTAGTAAGCTTCCTCTAGTGGTGGCCGCAGGTAACTAGCATGTTATCAGGGGGGAAAAAAAATCAAAGCTGTGACCCCGATACAGATTTATGGACATGCACAGTACTCTGGACCTAGAAGATAGTTTAATACAAGGAAGATTTACTTTAAGGGTAACCTAAGGGAACCACTGCAGTCCCATAGAAGTGAATGGGGCTGAGCATGATGCCAAGCAATGTACGGCGCTGTCCTTGGTGAGCAGGGAGAAGGCTGCCACACTATTGCGAGAGCCGGTGCTCTCTCAAACAGCTGATTGGTGGGGGTCCGGGTTGTCAAACCCCCACCAATCAGATACTGATGACCGATGCTGAGGATAGGTAATCAGTTATAAAGTCTTGGAAAATCCCTGTAGAGAACCCCCTTTAAATGGCAGAATGATAACACACACGAATGATTAAAGGGGTCTTCCAGGATTTTACTACTGATGACCTATCCTATTCATTTGAATGGGGCTGAGCCACTCCAAGGCCATGTGACCGATGAACTGGCCTAGGAAAAGCTAAGAGAAGGCTGTGGCACTCACGGGAGCACAGGTACCTTCTCAAACAGCTGATGGGCAGGGGCAACGAGTGTCGGACCCCCACCGATCAGATACTGGTGACCTATCCTGAGAATAGGTCATCAGTAGTACAATCCCAGAAAACATCTTTAAAATTCAAAAGAAATCTGAGAAAATAATAAGATGTATAAATGGATGAAACTCACCTCGTCACACACTGAGCCAATATTGGCAGTGATGAGCAGGACTCCCATACTGTCCATGATGGAGCTCACAAGTGACAGATACTGCTAAACCAAGACTGTGGCACACGGGGGATAAAAATGAAATGAGGTATGAGGCTAAAAGGTTACGTTTATAGAAAACCTCAGACGAGGCGTAAGAAAATCTGACTAAAGTCTGGGAAGACTATCGAGAAGAAAGAAGAGGACAAGGGTCTGAGCGCAAGGATCCAAGGGTAAAGGAGCATGCAAATGTGAGGACAGAGGAGCAGAGATGAGGTGAGAGCTTATAAACCCGGCAGACAGGTAAATACTATGCAAAGTGGCACACAGGAGGCACATGACATGGTATTAACTTGTCACTGTCCCGGGCAGGGCATCCCGTTAATCCAGACTTGGTCAGCTGTCTTGCTTTGCAGATGTTTACAAATCCCAGGATCTGATTCTGTAGATCTGTGCCGCTTCTTGTCATTGCACTGATCTCCCTCCTTCCTGGCTCAGGTATGCATGGCAGGCCCCTCCCTACTACTGTCCAGGTGACCCTACCCCTCTACTCACATACCTGTCCCTCCCGCGCTCCACACATGTCTCCTGCAGTCACAGTCTACTATGTGTCTTCCTCAAGTCTCCAGCTCTTCTTCTGTCTGTTCCCGTTGTTACCTCAGTGTCAGGTTACATGACGTTGAAAGGTTGAAAGGCCTACTGAGCAGGTTTGACGAACACATAACCGTTCCAGCTGTCTATACCACAGCTGATATATAAATAGGCCTCTCTGCTAGAGAACGTCTGGCCTACAACCCATCCTGGTTTCTGCAACTGCAAAACACCCATCAGCCACTGCACCTAGCTAAGCTGTCATGTACCACACACTTCCTTTTAGCGATTGCAAAACCTAAGAGCGACTGTCACAGTTCCTCTGGAGCGCGCAGCCTGTCTAAATGACCATAAATGCTGTATCGGTGTTACCTAAGAAACAAGGCCTAGCCAAGTGACATCACAAACAAGGTAAGCCCATTGTGTGATGTCATCGCTAGACTGATACAAAAGCTAGGATGTTTGCGGCCCGAGGTTAAGACACGCATGGTCCACGTACAAGGAACATCTAAGCTGTATTACAAACCTTGGGGTGGAAATGGTTGTGAAAGACTGCAGTTACCCCGCTCTTCATCAAGATTCAAACTTTACCGGTGTTTCCAAGTCCACAGACGAATACATCTTGAGAATCCGTGGAATGATGACAGTTTCTCCCACCTCAAACCCAGACCCTCAATCGCTAAGACCTTGTACGAGAAGTCAAGATAAAGGCCACCAAGACGAGAACTCAAAGAATTCTGAAACATCTAGAGACCATGTCCAACATCTGAAAAGAAAGGTGACATTCGCACTGGATAACCCACCGCTTCCTAAGAAGATCAACCTGGATTCTAACACTCATGAGAAGCATCGAGGGGCGGAAAACAAAACTTCAGAAGAATACTCTAGAAACACTCAAATAAGAACCAGGCAGAAAAGTAGGCCTAGACCTTTCTCAGCCTGGTCCTCAAGTGGAACAGAACCACCAACTACAGAAAGTGAGAAACATGCTGAATTAGTAACGGAAAGAAACCTACAACCAGACAGAAGACTAAAAGACTAAAAAATAAACTTCAAGCGAGAAAAAGCAAACAGAAAACAGGGAAATCTACAACAGACGCAAGGTTATAATACAGAAAGAGAATAGTACGACTCATACAGAAACAAGGGAACAGAAAACATGGAAGGACAATTCTACCCAGACGGAAAACATACCAGAGTCTCCTCCTCTAGTCCAAGATGGAGCTTTATTTCCAAGATGGTTAAGGGTTCTCAAGCCCTTCTTGGACATAACATTAAATTTGAATGAGCCCCAAGAACCATGGAAGTTCACATGGAAGCTAGCTCTGCCCCATGGAGATACAGAGAATACTCATTCTCCTTAAAGTGATCAGGATACTTAGAACGTCCAAGTGTCTGAATAAAAAATGACCATAGGATATTACTTTCTTAATGATGTTTTTGAATAAGTTAAAAAAAAAAAATCTCTTATTTTTAGGACATTTTGAGAAATTGTCCTAAAATAATTAACTATAATCCTGTAGATACAATGGCGTCATGCACATGGCAGAGCGGGGTGCTTAGAGCTCATATGGTGAGGGACATAATTCTGGACTTGTTCCTCAGCCACATATGCACATGACCCATCTCTTACATCATATAAATGTCTCCCTAAATAGTTGTATATACCTACACCAGTCATGGAAGAAGCAACCTCACAATGCCAGGAATTTACACGCACCTGTAGGTCCCCTTTAATTTACTCAGACGAGCAGTTCAGTGAGAACATTCAGAGCTAAGTTTGGACATTCCTTCAAACTTTCTTAGAAGTAAGCCGCCTGCACCCATCACAGTTTTGGCTTTTATTTAACGTCCCCCTAATGTGCCCCCACCCTCCGCTACAGAGAAATGTTATACCTACCACAATTTACTGTAACATAGCAGAGCCAAAACTTCCACATCTCTCTACATTTTATTTCCGGATAGAGGAGGGGGCTGGTAGAATCATATATCAGAGTAAAGTCCGTATTTCCTGTCCTTGGAAGAGCAGAAAGGAATTAACCCCTGAAGACCCACTATTCTCCTGAGTCTGGAGAAGCTTAGGCACACAGCCATCGGGCCTTCCGTTGGAGATGCACTGTCTGAAGATTTCCGGATGTTTACCTCTGACAGAATGCTGTGACGTATGCCACTGTACAGATATACATTGGGATATATAGTCTATCCGCCACAATGAAAAGAAAAAGGTATACTGTGTGTTTTGTAGTGGCCCACTGTATAGGACACTTGCCAATAGGACACTTTTTGCCTCTGAGTACAGCAAATATTTATACACCAAATGAAGGACTTGAATGCTGTGTACACCGAGCCATACATATTATATCAACTCACTATGTCTATGTGTAATGTATGGTGATATATGGAAGAGATTACAATATTAGAGGAGAGGAAACTGTACAACTGATGGAGGCTCTAGGACCCTGTTGTGCTGCCTCTAGCCTGGATACAAGCTGAAATACGGCCTCTAGCCTGGATACAAGATTAGATACGGCTTCTGGTCTGGATACAAGATGAGATCCGGCCTCTAGCCTGGATACAAGATTAGATAAAGCCTCTAGCCTGGATACAAGATGAAATACGGCTTCTGAGCCGGATACAAGATGAGACCCGGCCTCTAACCTGGTTACAAGACGAGATACGGCCTCTAGCCTGGATACAAGACGAGATACGGGCTCTAGCCTGGATACAAGACGAGATACGGGCTCTAGCCTGGATACAAGATGAGATACGGCCTCTAGCCTGGAGACAAGATGAGATACAGCCTCTAGCCTGGATACAAGATGAGATACAGCCTCTAGCCTGGATACAAGATCAGATACGGCCTCTAGCCTGGAGACAAGATGAGATACGGCCTCTAGCCTGGAGACAAGATGAGATATGACCTCTAGCCTGGAGACAAGATGAGATACGGTCTCTAGCCTGGATACAAGATGAGATACAGCCTCTGGCCTGGATACAAGATGAGATATGGCCTCTAGCCTGGATACAAGATGAGATGCGGCCACTAGGCTGGATACAAGATGAGATACGGCCTCTAGCCTAGTTACAAGACGAGATACAGCCTCTGGCCTGGATACAAGACGAGATACGGCGTCTGGCCTGGATACAAGACGAGATACGGCCTCTAGCCTGGATACAAGATGAGATACGGCCTCTAGCCTGGATACAAGATGAGATGTGGCCTCTAGCCTGGTTTAAAGACGAGATACGGCCTCTATTCTGGATACAAGATGAGATACGGCCTCTCGCCTGGATACAAGATGAGATACAGCCTCCAGCCTGGATACAAGATTAGATACAGCTTCTAGTCTGGATATAAGATGAGATACAACCTCTAGCCTGGATAGTTGGATACCTGAGATACTGTTGGGGATGGTGGCATACAGATTCTGTATGATATCCTGTGGCACATTTGCACACAGATTGGTGATAAATCTGGTGACTGGGCAGCCAAGGAAGTGTTATAATCTGGTGCAGACATTCCTGGGAAACCCTTGTGTGTGTGGGTGAGCTTTATACTGCCTTGAGAGCAACCCATGTGGTCACAGGATGCGCTTCTATATCTCATAGGTGTCTATTGCACATCTATTTATAATCTCTATATAGAACTCATATTAATTCTCAATCTTATATCTATCTACAAGTATTTCATATCTATCTAATCTGTCTACATCTGTAAATATATAAGGTCACACTAAGTCTTGTTGATGTATATTTGACTTTTAAATCATGTGTCTACTTGTGAGTACAGCTAAATCCGGAGGGCAGGAATATTTTCGCACGTGCAGTAGATATAGTTCCTGTTGTGCATACATGCAAATCCTGCGTCTGAAAATGCTGGGGCTGTAAAAACTTTTGGGAAGCAAGGAAAGCGGCCCAGATTTTATCTATGGAAAAAAAGCAGTGAAAAGAAAATGACATGAAGCCATATAATTGTAGGGCTGGAGAACATGGAGAATGCAGTTGTGTGCGCACGGAGCCTATACAGTCCCTAACAGTTGTCCTGCTCTGCTGCACTCCTCAATTACACTGTGTCCTCCACAATAAGCTATGCTTCATATTGGCAAACATGGAGTATATGTATTTTCTGCTGGATCCCCCTGTATTAAATCGCAGGCAGAATTTGAACCCATGACAGACTTATCAGCCACCTATGAGAAAAGTTGTCTTTGTTGCCCATAGCAACCAATCACAGCTCAGCTTTCACTTTACCAGAGTAGTTTAACCCCTTAAGGACCCAGCCATTTTTCAGCTTAAGGACCTGGCCATGTTTAGCAAATCTGACATGTCTCACTTTATGTGGTGATAACTTTAAAATGCTTTTACTTATCCAGGCCATTCCGAGATTGTTTTCTCGTCACATATTGTACTTCATGACAGTGGTAAATTTGAGTTAAAATATTTCATTTTTATTTATAAAAAAAATACCAAATTTACCAAAAATTTTGAAACATTTGCAAATTTCCAAATGTCAATTTCTCTACTTTTAAAATACATAGTAATGCCTCCAAAAATAGTTATTACTTTACATTCCCCATATGTCTACTTCAGGTTTGGATCATTTTGAAAATTACATTTTATTTTTTTGGGACGTTAGGAGGCTTAGAAGTTTAGAACCAAATCTTGAAATTTTTCACAAAATTTCCAAAACCCACTTTTGAAGGACCAGTTCGGTTCTGAAGTCGCTTTGTAAGGCTTACATAATAGAAACCACCCAAAAATAACCCCATTTCAGAAACTACACCCCTTAAGGTATTCAAAACTGATTTTACAAACGTTGTTAACCTTTTAGGTGTTCCACAAGAATTAAAGGAAAATGTAGCCAAAAATTCTGAACTTCACTTTTTGGGCAGATTTTTCATATAAATTATTTTTTCCTGGTAATAAAGCAAGGGTTAACTGTCAAACAAAACTCGTTATTTATTACCCTGATTCTGTAGTTTACAGAAATGCCCCATTTGTGATTGTAACTTGCTGTACGAGCACACAGCAGGGCGCAGAAGGAAAGGAGCGCCATATGGTTTTTGGAGGGCAGATTTCACTGGAAAAATTTTAAGTTGTCATGTCACATTTGATGCACCCCTAGAGTAGGAAACTCCAAAAAACTGACCCCATTTTGGAAACTACAGGATAAGGTGGCAGTTTCGTATTTTAGGGTACATACGATTTTTGGTAGCTCTATATTACACTTTTTGGGAGGCAAGGTAACAAAAACTAGCAGTTTTGGCATTGTTTTTATTTTTTGTTATTTACAACATTCATCTGACAGGTTAGATCATGTGATATTTTTATAGAGCAGGTCGTTACGGACGCGGCAATATCTAACATGTATACTTTTTTTGTAATATTTTTGAAGCACAAAAAAAATCATGTTTTGTGTCTCCATAGTCAGAGAGCTGTAGTTTTTTTTATTTTTTGGGCGATTGTCTCAGGTAGGGGCTCATTTTTTGCAGGATGAGATGACGGTTAAATCAGTACTATTTTTGGGGGCATACGCCTTTTTGATCGCTTGGTGTTGCACTTTTAGTGATGTAATGTGACAAAAAATGGCTTTTCTTACACCGTTTTTATTTTTATTTTTTTTTACGGTGTTCACCTGAGGGGAGAGATCATCATGTGATATTTTTGTAGAGCAGGTTGTTACGGACATGGCGATACCTAACATGTATACTTATTTTTATTTAAGTTTTACACAATGATATCATTTTTGAAACAAAGACAGAGACAGAGAGCTGTAGTTTTTTCTTTTTATTTTTTGAGCGGTTGTTTTAGGTAGGGGCTTACTTTTTGCGGGATGAGATGACGGTTAGATAGGTACTATTTTTGAGGGCATATGCCTTTTTGATCGCTTGGTATTACATTTTTTGTGATGAAAGGTGACAAAAAATGGCTCTTTTTAGCACAGTTTTTATTTTTTTACGGTGTTGACTGGGCGGGGTGGATCATGTGATACTTTTATAGAGCAGGTTGTTATGAACGCGGCGATACCCAATATGTATATATTTTATTTTTTTTTTACAATTTTATATGTGTCTTTATGGGGAAGGGGCTTTTTTTATTGAAAATTTAATTTTTTTATTGTTAAAAACACTTTTATTTAACTTTTTTTTTACATTTTACTTATGTCCCACTATGGGACTTCAACATTACAGGGTCTGATCCCTGTTTCAATGCAGCACAATACATCTGTAATACACTGATAGTTTGCCCATGAGACCCAGCCTGTGGGCTGGGCCTCATAGGCCTCTGTAGCTGCCGGGCTCCCAAGCCTCTTAGAGGCTTGGGGTTGCCATGGCAACCAGCGGCTCCCCGCGATCGCAGAGTGGGGAGCCTACACAGCAGGTGAAGGAGTGCAAACCTCCCATATGCCGCGGTCAGCGCTGACCGCGGCATACGAGGGGTTAATCCACCGACATCGGCGTCATCACCGATGCTGGTGGATACAGCAGGGATCCGACTGTCAGTAACAGCCGGATCTCTGCTTCTAATGGGGGCACCCGGCATGGGGGGGCAAGGAAGGATCCCAGGACAAGAATGCTTGTCCTGGGGCACTAAGTACCCGCAATTTAGGAAGAGCATTCTCGTCCTGGGTCCTTAACATGTTAAAGAGGTTTTCAAGGAATGATATAAAATGGCCGCCAGCAGCCTGTCCTGGAATATGAACAGGACTGGGTGCCTCCACAAGCAGAGCTGCACCTGGAGGGGGTGAGGGGACAAGGCCTTACTACACACTGTGCTCTGCCACTTGCATATCTATATTATAAAAGTCTGTCCATCTGTTCTCAATAGACAGCCAAATGCCTGAAACGATGGACACCACATTTGACACACAGGCAGCGGCAGATTAAGTGCATGATAGGCCCACGGCTGTCTACCTTACTTGGGCCCCTCCCTCCATTTTAGTTTAGTTTTTTTTTTTGTAGGAAGAGGCTCCAGTATTTCGTGAGCGCCGCAGTCTCTTCCTAGGCCATATGACATCTCCAGACTAAAAAAAATACCCCAAATCACCTCCTAAACTGAAAAATTTGGTTGCCAAATTTAAAATACATATAATTATAATAAAAAAAAGACTAAAGGAGGAGAATACCGCACCACATACCTCTTACATCCAGTGACATCTCCTGTCATGTAAACCTTCTCTTTCCTCTTCTCCTCCATTTGATCCAGACCACCGTGACAAATTCTTTCAACCGCATCTCGTCTCTACAGAGTTTGTAACACAGACACGTTAGATTTCTCAAATGTTCCATCAACCTCCCTATCCTGGTGTCCCAACAATGTCATCCTGCTGCCACTCCCAATACTGTGCCTGTGGTGCTCCCCAATGCCCCAGGTAGTATACTGCTGAATAAAATAGTGACCCCAGTAGACATAGTTGGGGTCATTTATCAAACTGGTGTAAAGTACAATTGGAATTTCAAAAGAGCTGTGAAAAATGAAAGGTGGAATCTGATTGGTTGCTATGGGTAACTAAGTCGGTTCTACTTTACACCAGTTTGATAAGTTACCCCAAATGTCCCTATAGTGTCTACAGCACCTATAATGTCCCATATAGTACCCTCAGTAATAACACCCTATAATGTGCTCCAGGTAATAATCCCTGTATAGTGTCCCCAAAAATAGAATTGGCCCTAATAGAATTTTCCCCACTCTGCCCCCATATAGTAATATGCCCCACACTGCCCCCACATACTAATTTTCCCCCACACTGCTCCAATATAGTAATTTGCCACCACATAGTAATCGCTCCCATAATAATATGCCCCCACACAGTAATCACCCCATAATAATTTCCCCCACATAGTAATTTGCCAGCCCCCAATATAGTAATTCCCCCCCCCCACCTGATGTACTGTCTCTTCACGTCCTCCTGTGTCACATACCCCCCCCCAACTTGGCACATAAAAAACAGGTCTGAAGCCTATGGCGGGACAGGAACTATGCGTTCCCATGCCCCGCCGCTGTATGTGGGCGTCCGGGTCAGCGTTGGACCCCCCAGCGATGCTGGCCCGGGGCTGCCGACCCGAACGCCCGTATTGTAATCTGCCATTGCACATAGCTACATCAGGTGTCTGAGAAGGTTTTCATAAAGGTCTCAGCTCTCTAGGATGTATGGTTCTTGAGACGTTCCAAAAAATGCAAATATGGCACCATCACATGACCTGTATTAACCAACAGAAGCTCACAGGTCCTTCACTCATACCCTAACTCAGCGGTTCCCAACCACCGGGCCGCGGCCCAGGACCGGTCCCTGAATCGATGTCTGCCGGGCCACGGCGGTGGCAGGGGACAAGGAGATAAGCGCTTCCATTGTGGAAGCGCTCATCTCCATAGTCATCTGTATCGCCGTCCTCAGGACAGCGATACAGATGCCTGTGCTGCGGTGGGGCAGGGAGAGGCGTCTCCCCTGCCCGTTCCTCTGATAGGCTGCAGGCCTAGTGCCTGTAGCCTATCAGAGGCCAGCTCAGGCGGTGCGATGACGTCATCGCGCCGCCTGAGCCGTGCAGAGCTGGACACAGGCCGGAGGAGGCCTGCATCGCAGCGCTGCCAGGCTGATGGAGGTAAATATAAGTGTTTGGTTTTTTTTATTGTACAAAACTGAAGGAGAGGGGCACTATGCTACTATAACTACTGTGTGGGGGCACTATGCTACTATAACTACTGTGTGGGGGCACTATACTGGTATAACTACTGTGTGGGGGGCACTATACTGGTATAACTACTGTGTGGGGGCACTATACTGGTATAACTACTGTGTGGGGGCACTATACTGGTATACCTACTGTGTGGGGGCACTAATGGGGAATAACTACTGTGTGGGGGCATTATCCTCCGGCCCCCCCAACAACCGCAGCGCCCCCGGGCCCTGGGGAGATTGTCTAGCGAGAAACCGGGCCTTGGTGCAAAAAAGGTTGGGGGCCACTGCCCTAACTGACATACACACAGTCACATGACCCTTATTATCCAATAGAAACTTCAGACCCTTCAGTCTTGACATACACAGTTACACCAGGTTTCCATAACAAATCAGCCATTTGTCTTCACTGTTATAGGTCACGGTTAAGGAGATGAGGTACTGTAGAGGTCACTAAGGGGGTGGGGTGTTGTGGAGGTCACTGTTAAGGGGGTAGGGCGCTGTGGAGGTCATTTTTATGGGGGACAGTTAAAAATACAATAAACTGTGTAACTGGGGAAAAAAAAGGGATACTACCGATTTCCCCTGTTAAAAACAAACAAACAAGGGCATGGCCTCCTGGGCACCCTTGGAACAAATCTAATAAACATACAGACCAACACTTTATACTCAAGCAGTGCCTGGTACTTTTTCTAGTAGTACATATTTAAGAGTGTTCCTGTCAGGCTGCTCAGCCATGATGGCATATTGTGGGCAGGATCTCATCATTACCATCCATTATAAAGCAGGAGGGCACCCCCCATCCTCCCCAGGCAGCTCTGCAAGTGGTGTTACCAGTCCTCCTTACATTCTAGGACAGGTTGCTGGTGGCCATTTTAAGTAATTCCCAGAGAACCCTTTTAAGAAATAAAAGCATTCCTGATTGGTTGCTATGGGCAACAAAGACAGTTTTTCTTTTAGACAGTTTTGATAAATGGGGTATTGCTCTGAGAAAGATGCACCAAATCAATTAAAAGACTCCATTTTTTAATGGCACCAGTCCTTATAACCCCCCATTGTTTTTATCAGAATACAAACTGTCTAATTTACTAACCCTACCAATCCCTCTGGGATGTGGCACGTGGCGAGAGACTAAGAGCAGTTGGAAAGGTTTGTAAACTTTTTATTTATTTTTGATAAATTTAAAGGGGCTGTGTCACTAATATAAATGTAATGATCCCAACAGATATCGCTGTTCCCCCAAATACCCACATTTATCAAAACTGTCCTTATTCTAAAGTTATTAGCCTGTCACTGCCCCCTGGGGGAAATCTGTTTGATATTCAGTTGCTGTAGGTTACGTCCTGCATTGGAGACTTGTAATGTAGGACGTGTCATTGGTAAGAATAAGGGGGCGTGCTTAGTGTCACATGATCTGCTGATATCAGAACATATCTCACTGCCCTAAGGCATGATGGGACAGCAGTCACATGACAAACCAGGAAGTAGGATTCAAGCATGGGGGATAAGAGAAAACTGAAAATGAGGTAAATCAGAAAAAATATAAATAAATGGGAAGAGAGGAATGGCAGCTATAGTGATTCCTGAAAATACATTTTAGAGTTAAAAGTAGTTTACGGCCCAACACCTTATATGCCTAAAAAGAAAATTCAAGGAAAACAAACCTCTGACATCTCATCCGTATGGCTTTCTTAATTGTCCCATCCCTACATCGTGGAGTTAGACCACTGGAGAATGGTTGAAGCCTCTGTAGCAACGGTGATCAGGTACTGGTAAGAATGATATCGCTTTTAATATTACCTGGGTGTATTAACATGGAGTTCTCAGGTCTTCTCTCTTCCTGCTTGGTTTAGTATCCCTCCTCATGATGTCATGCAATGTCCTGAACTGTCCTGTCATCTATATGAAGGCATGCCTGATACATCATTCATTTACTTCAGTGGGGGCTGCATCTCCTGTTCACGACATACTATAGATCAGTGATGGCGAACCTTTCAGAGACCAAGTGCCCAAATCGCGACCTAAAACCCACTTACTTATCGCAAAGTGCCCATGGCAGTTTAACATTAATACTGAGGTTTTAATTCAGAAAAAACAACTTATACGTTCACATCTTTTGGTTTTAAAAGAGAAACACAATAACAGAGTTTTAAATGACAAACAACTTTTCATTGAAAGTTAAATTATTGCAATTAATGTGATTTTTGCTGCTGTATGCATGCTGACAATTTCTCAAATCTTGGCTCATACTTTGTAAGTTGAGAGCAACACATGCAGCACTGAGGTCGTCTGTTAGCCTGTTTCTGGTGTCAGATTTGATATAATTCAAAGCTGAAAACAACTGCTCACAAGCATAAGATGATCCAAACAAAGTAAGCAAAGCAATTGCAAGTGCTTTCATAGAAGTAAGTTATTTGGCAGAGAATTCCACACTTTAAGTATTTCATTTTCAGAGCTAACTGTGCTGTCGTTTGTCATCCCTTCCATCTTCTCAAGTGTTTCACGCAGGTCAGAGAATTTATTTTTCCAGATAGAGCTTTCCTGAAATTCCAATAGCTCCATTTCCATACTTCCTAAATCTAACCACTGTAAGCAGGAAAGATCCAGTTCCTCAAATTTGGCTTTGTCTGGAGAAGTGAGAAAACATAGAGTTTGTCTCCAACTTACGGAACTGTAAAAATCTTTTACTGAAATTAACCTTTGCTACTGCTAGGATGCTAGAAATTCCTTGTAGATTTCCTGATGGCTTGTAGGATTGTCTGCAAATGCTGTAGCATTTTCTAAATGCTTTTTTAAGATTTGGAAAATATTTCAGCTGCCCACTTTCAATGTCTCTTTCAAAAACCTGTAGTTTTCGCTCAAATGTTTTGATATCACAAAACATTCTTTCTGCAGTTTTCCCCTACACCTTTGCAGCTGTTTGTTCAGTACATTGAAGTGTAGTGGTGAAATCAGTTAAAAACATAAGGTTGGTAAGCCAGGCCATATCAGTGAGCTGTGGATATTCCTGCTCTTTTTCATCCATAAACAGCCTAATTTCATCCAAACAGGCTACAAATCTCTCTAGGACTCGTCCTCTGCTCAGCCACCGTACATTATTGTACATAAGTAAACAAGTATAACTGTGCCTGAACCTCCTCTAGAAGTGCTTGAAACTGGCGAAAATTCAGAGCACGAGCCATGATGTAATTCACCATTTTTGTGACATCTTGGAGGACATCGTCCAATTTTTTGCTGCTTTCCCTGGCACAAAGAGCTTCTTGGTGTATAATACAATGGAACTGAATGACTTCATGTTTTGTTTCTTTAACAAAGAACTGTATGAAACCAGATGTTGCCCCCACCATAGAAGGTGGCACCATCACTAGTAATTGAAACCACTTTTTCTGGTCTTATGTCTTGTGACAAAAAAGCCTCCATCACAGCATTGTAGATATCAATCCCTTGTGTTCTTTTAGGCAAAGACACTAGTTTCACCAGCTCTTCTCTCATGATGTCACCAACAGCATAACGCAAAATTACTGCTAACCTAGCATGATTATTTATATCTGTGCTTTCGTCCAAGCACATGGAGTAACAGGCTGCCTTTTGTAAGTCAGTGGTGAGCTGCTGACTAACATCACTTGCCATGCGCTGGACTCGGTCTTAACAGTATTTCTGCTAAGTGGCATCTCAGAGATGCGCTGAATAATTTTATCCTTGTTTGGGAAATCATGGAAAAGGGAATTACTCCCGGACAACATGGCCATTTTGATAATGTCTCCATCAGAGAGGGGCTTACCATGTTTTGCTAGGCATAGTGAAATTTGAAAACTGGCAGTTGTCAGATGATTTGTTTTAGAAAGATAGTTGGAAAAACTATGACGCTGGGACTGATACTTCCTCAATTTCCCTTCAAGAAACTCTTTTCTTTCAGTTTCACCAAGTGTGGCAACACTTTTGTGGTTGGTGTCAAAATGTCGTCTAACACTTGATGTGCGACACACAACAGTTTCATTACAGAGGATACATAACGCTTTCCCCAGGGGCGTAGCTAAAGGCTCATGGGCCCTGGTGCAAGAGTTCAGCTTGGGCCCCCCACCCCCAGCGCTGGTTCACCTAGCTTTTCTGCCGGCCAAGTCAAAAATTGAAACCCCTTCCATGCCAAATTCTCACCCTAACCTAACCTCCTAACATTACGTATATCACTACAGAACATACAGGGTAAGGCTACATTCACACGACCCATTCACTTCAATGAGCACTGTGTGCTGTCCGCATCTGTATGTCCATTCCTATTTTTGTCCGTTTTGGGGACAAGGATAGGCATTGTTACAGTGGATCTGCAAAAAAAACGGATGCCATACGGAACATCATCCTTTTTTTGCGGATCCGCAATTTGCAGACTGCAAAACACAATGTTGGTGTGAATGTAGCCTAATACAGCGCCCCATACCTCTTCCATCCAGTGACGTCTCCTCGGATGTAGATCTTCTCTTTCCTCATCTTCTCCTTTCAGACCAGATGACATTTTTCAGCCATTTCTCATCTCTGCAGTTAGACAGAAAAAAATCTTAGTTTACTACTTTTCCATCATCCTCCCGTCTTCTGGACAAATCATCCTACCACCCCCAGTACTGTGCCACTAGTACCACACAGATAGTGCTCTTCAATAATTATTGGCACAGTGTCCTAAAATAACTGCGCCCAGCAAATAGTGTGAACATAACGTCCCCCAGAAATAACTGCGCTGATACTGTGCCAGGGTGCCCCCCACAGTAATAGTGCCCCCAAAGTCCCAACTAATAATTCTCTGCCAGAGTGCACTTGTTAGTAATAGTGCCCCCAACAGTACTAATGTCCCCACTGTGCCCCAGAAGTAATAATGCTTCCAATGTGCCAGTAAGAAATGCCCCATGTGCCAGAAAAATGCCCCCAGTGCCAGTAAGAAATGCCCCCAAGTGCCAGTAAGAAATGTCCCAGTGCCCCCATGTGCCAGTAAAAATGCCCCGTGTCCCATGTGCCAGTAAAAATGCCCCAGTGCCAGTAAAATGCTCCCAGTGCCCCATGTGCAAGCAAAAAATGCCCCCCAGTGCCAGTAAAAATGCCCCCGTGTCCCATGTGCCAGTAAAAATGCCCCAGTGCCAGTAAAATGGCTCCCAGTGCCCCCATGTGCAAGTAAAAAATGCCCCCAGTGCCAGTAAAATGCTCCCAGTGCCCCATGTGCCAGTAAGAATGCCCCAGTGCCAGTAAAAATGCCCCCAGTGCCCCCATGTGCCAGTAAAATGCCCAGCCCATGTGCCAGTAACCCATGTGCCAGTAAAAATGCCCCCAGTGGCCAGTAAAATGGGAGTAATGCCCCCAGTGCCCCCATGTGGCCAGTAAAAGTGCCCCCCAGTGCCCCCATGTGCCAGTAAAAATGCTCCATGTGCCAGTAAAAATGCCCCCAGTGCCAGTATATGCCCCCGTGCCCCCATGTGCCAGTAAAAATGCCCCCAGTGCCCCCATGTGCCAGTAAAATGCCCCCAGTCCAGTAATATGCCCCCAGTGCCCCATGTGCCAGTAAAAATGCCCCCCGTGCCAGTAATATGCCCCCAGTGCCCCCATTGTGCCAGTAAAAGTGCCCCAGTGCCAGTTAATATGCCCCAGTGCCCCATGTGCCAGTAAAATGCCCCCAGTGCCAGTATATGCCCCAGTCCCCCATGTGCCAGTAAAAATGCCCCCATGTGACAGTAAAAGTGCCCCCCAGTTGACAGTAAAAGTGCCCCCAGTGACAGTAATATGCCCCCAGTGCCCCCCATGTGCTAGTAAAAATGCCCCCATGTCCCCAATAGAGCTCCGGTCCGTGCTACAATAAAAAATAAACACTAATACTTACCTCCATGGTGGCTGGCAGCGATGCGATGCAGGCCTCTTCCGGCCTGTGTCCCGCGCTGTAACGGCTCAGGCGGCGCGATGACGTCATCGCGCCGCCTGAGCCGGCCTCTGATAGGCTACAGGCCCAGTGCCTGCAGCCTATCAGAGGAGCGGGCAGGGGAGACGCCTCTCCCTCCCCTGCCCCACAGTAGAATACAGGCATCTGTATCGCCGTCCCGAGGACGGCGATACAGATGACTATGGAGATGAGCGCTTCCACATTGGAAGCGCTCATCTCCCTCTGCCCCACCGCCGCCCGCAACTGTCCGCAGGGCCGCACCGCACCCGGCTAATTGGCGGTGCGGCCCTGCAAGTGGCAAGGGGGGCCCTCGGGGCCCCCCTGGCTTAGGGGCCCGGTCGCAACTGCGACCGCTGCGACCCCTATAGCTACGCCACTGGCTTTCCCGTTGCGTTCAATCACTCCAAATGACTCTGTCCAGGCCTCTTGGAATGATCTTCCACTATCTGTTTTTGCTTTTTTTGCTGCACTCATTTTTGGATGTTCAAGACTTGAAGTCTAAATAAATACAAAGTAAAAAAAAAAAATGATGCACCCCGTAAAACCTATCCCTATACCAAATATAGCAAATACTATTAGTTAACACTAGAGATGAGTGAATCATCCAAAATTCGCTTCGCCGAATATTCGTCAAACTTTTCATAAGATTTGTACTTTCACCTAATCTATTTGGCAAATCTGTGTACAAATCATACGTTATTATGTGGTGTTTTGCCAATAATGAATGTTCCGTTTTTAAAGTTAACTTCTGTGAACACGTACGCATGAGCGTACAAATTGCGTATGAAAATGACAAGCTTTGCTGGAGCAGAATGGTGGAGCAGGAGGAGCGCTCTGAGTCTGACCCCTGACTACATATGGATACTGGTATCAGCAGATGACAGCAGATCATCCGGCTGTGACTCAGATGAGCGTGCCATCCACTCCACTACCTCATCCGCTTTCTCCTCCACTACAATTTTGTGCATTGGTGGATTAGCCTGGTGGAACAGGTCTTTTGGCACTGCTGCCCTGTGCCACCTTCTCCTTTTTTTGAGCTCGAGATCTGGCTGGAACTGGACCCCTTTTGCTTTTCCATTCCAGACATTTTCACTTCACTCTGTGGCCCTGCAGCTGGTCTTTGTCTCTGTATCTCCCAGTCTCTCTCCCTGCCTGATTAATTACTGTCCCTGCACTCTCCCTGCAGTATCCCTGATATGTATTATGGATTCCCTGAACAATTACACCCCCACTTTCCACAACACAGGTCTCAGTCTTTAGGAACTTCACACACAGTGCTTCTGCTCGTCTCAGAAGTCACAGCAGAATTGATGCGTCACTGGATTACCAAGCCTGAGCCAATCAGAGCAAACCCTGCCCACTAGGTCAGGTGACCACTTTCTTCCCGGGCTTTTGCCGCATGAATAGCAAACTAACTGACTTCGTACGCATCATCGTATAAAGTAACTTACACGTAGCATTAGCGTACAATTTATCAGACAAGTACGTAGCAAAATGCGTAGAAAGCCTTAGGAACATTTTCAACTCTAACAGAGCGAATCTCCAAAAATTTGGATTTGCTTCGCAGCGGAAAATTTCGTATGGAAATCTACAAAGCGCCGAATAGATTCGCTCATCTCTAGTTAACACTGAAGAAATGGGATATTCATTTAAATCAACAATTTATGCCAGTGATTCTTAGCTGGGGTTCCATCTGAATTTGCTGATGACCAGCACAAGAGGGCAATGGAAAATAGATCCTGTTAAAAAAAGAGATCTGCATTAGCAGATGTCCGATAGCCTGTTCCAGACAAAAAAAAATGGCAGCATTCTGCATTTTGTGTCCATCCTCCAGTGGTCAACCAGATATTTTTTTTCCCTGAAAAGTGGGAGAAAAATGTCCCAGCATCTTATGGGGCAAATACTAATGAGCACCTCTATTATGGAATCGTTCATTAGTACCGGAGGACTGGGAAGTAGTCAATGCAGCGTTCACCACTTCTTGGTCCTCAGCTGTGCAGGGCGGCACACAGCGTGAGGGCACTCTGTGACCTCAAACTGTGCACTCTGGTTCACAGCACAACTGGCAGCAGGAACTGGAGCAGGAGGAGTGCTGGCATCCAGAACAGGAGAGGTAAGTGTTTTTTTATTTTATATGCTCTGTGGCTTGGGGCTGATGAAAGGCAATGTGAGCTTATCTGAGAGGCATGGGGGCTCATCTAAGAAGCATATCGGGGCTGATGAAAGGCTCCGTAACTACTGTGTGTGTTCGCTATGATGGGGACCAGCGGAAATCTGGTTTTGGGAGGATGTGCTCACTAAAATAACGTGAGTGGCTTATATGTCCCAGATGGTATTGATTGTGTGCAGGGAGCCATCGGGTCTCCCGCGGGACTATTGTCCCACAACCATATAATCTTATTTGTGCAGGACAATAGCACCACGGGGGGGCACGATGTGCACAGAATCACTCCCCTGCACACGATCACTGTCACTCTGGGATATATGGCCCGCTCACAGACTGTATGACTTGGAGGGCAAACGGTAGTGTGCATGGGCCCTTAGGGAGGAGAACCACTTTCTACCACCTTGCATACAGTGGGGGAAGGGGGAGACGGGAGGTTAGCCTTGAGATGTATGAGTGATGGGGAATCGTGGTGCTCCCCGAGTCCCCTCAGTCAGTGGTCGCCCAGTGAAACATTTTATAATTAAGGCTACTTTCACACTAGCGGCACTGGATCCCGTCAGGTTGTTCCGGCAGGTGAACAACCCGCCGGATCCATGCTACCGCAGGTGCACCTGTGGTTCTGGCCCCACATATGCACCTGCGGCAGCATTGATCCGGAGGGTGAACAGCCTGCCGGAAACCAGTACCACAAATGTGAAAGTACCCTTATATATTAGGTGTTGACATTAAAATATAATTATACCAGGGCAGATGATTCCCTCAATGTTTGCTCTGGTCTCAGGAACAGTTTATGGATCCAGGCTGCTCCACTCAGAGCAAGAAGATGCTGTGTTGATTGCCCACTAACACAGCAGAGGAAGAAGCATAACCCTGATTGGCAGAATCTTAGCCAACCAGCGTTATACTTGTACCTGTACCGCAAGCAAGCGCTCCCTGACAGAACACAGCAGGTTAGTGTGCGCTCCTGCAATGTCCCGTTCGGTCCTCCGCTCTGCTCCTGCCCACACCCCTGCCCATGTGACACGGATCCTCTCTGCTTGCTGATTGCAGGAGGCGCGCAGTCACGTGAGTCCCGCCCCCTTCACTCCCCTTTCTGCCCGGCGATTTTAACCTGCGCTGGATATACAGCCGCAATGGACTGTCCCTATTACAGGTGGCCTTGGACACGCGTGCCAGCAGAGAAGGCTCTGCGTGCCCTCTCTGGCACGCGTGCCATAGGTTCGCCATCACGGCTATAGATTCACTGCATTTGCATCAGCTGCCACTAGGGGGAGCTTATTGCTGTAGAGATTCTACAGCTTTCATTGTCTTCAATAGTGGCTGTATAAATTCCTATGTGCTGAGCTCCCCCTAGTGGTAGCTGCAGGCAGCCAGTTTTATAATTACTCTGTGAGGGAGGAGATAGATGTCTGTGCAAATAAATAAATTCAGAAATATAGTGCAGCATAATACGGGTGTAAAAAGAAATAAAAATTATAATAGTAACAAAATTTAATTCCTCAAATCCGGGTGTCAATGTTACGTTCCATGTTGCCTGCGAGTGTCTGACGTGTACCAGGACACTGGATGGAGCAGGGAGGGAAGCAAACTAAGTTTTGCGGTGGGGCTCTATGAGATTTCATGCTATTTACACCACTACTGGGCTGTTAAGAAGTTGCAATTTTTTGCACTTTATTTTTGCAGCACGCGGCCGGTGCCCGCATATTGCAGACCGCAATAAGGGCACAGCCAGACAACGGCCGTGTGCATGAGACCTTAATCTGATTTTTCTACACCATGCATCCTCAGCCAGGATAGGTCCATCATGGAAAGAAGCAGATTTAGCACATTTTTTTTGCCAAGATATTTTATTTCATTGACCTTATAAAAACAAAACAAGGAACGTGGCCCAGGGCCCATGCAGGACGGGGTGTAACAGATAAGAAGGGGAGGCACATGTCTCATTCATTATGGATTCCCAGGAGGGGTTTCACACACGCTGGTATCATTAACCCCTGGTGTTTTTTGGCTTAAAGGATTGTTGGGAGCGAGCCACCGTCCATCTTCCATGACAAGAAGCGAAGATTACTTGAAAGAAACTGGAAAATATCAGCCACGGCGGTAAGAAGAGGTCCAAGCCTTGCTGGCTTCACTTTAGTTCCTGCAGGTGATCGGGTCCTGTAACATTGGTTCTCAGGCAAGTTCTAATGAGTCAGGTTTATACCTTGAGGGTGGCACCAGTTTGATATCACTGGCGGCCTGTAACAGTGTAATGTCTCGCAGAATATGGCCAGTTACATTCTGCGAGACCCGAAACATTCAATAAACCTTCAAACCAAAATAATAGTTGAGTCCTTCGGCTCAGGAAACGGACCCGCGGTTAAGAGACCACCGCCCTCCTAACCTTTTTGAACATGTGATCCCATGGGTGCAGCCGACACCTAGTAAATGCCCCTTGCCTCCTACTATTACAGTTCTTCATGGACAAATGAATCTGGACTGACTCCATGTTGTGTGTTCCCTCGGCCCTCACTTCATGGCTTGGATTCCTGCGGCTCAGAGTCTTCTTCCTGTGGTGTGGAGCAGCAGGGTAGGTCAGAACAGAGCCGGCACCCCGACGCTGGGGCTTACGAGCGGCTTCGGTTCTCCTGGTTTCCAGAGATGATACGACTGTACAACTTTTGTTGTTCCTCTTTGAAAGCATCTTTGACCTTTTCACGTTTCAGCCCTCCATCCCTACAGGAAAAAAAAACAATAGGAGAATAAGTGGCTTGTCACGACGGCGATGAGCCCAACCACGTGAAATATTTCAGGCTCACCAGAGTAGATCGACAAGTCCGCCCTGCCGAGCGATTGCAGCCTTCACCCGGTTTGCAAATTGGACTGCGTCCTCATTTTCCTGTGAGATCATAAAGACAAAAGTAAGACTGGGGCAGGTGTAAAGTTGTTAAAAAAAATTAAAAAATCTCGTCTTGGAGTCATTAAAGGGGTATTCCCATCTTTGACAATGGGGGCATATTGCTAGGATATGCCCCCATTGTCTTATAGGTGCGGGTCCCACCGCTGGGACCTGCACCTATATCGAGATCGGAGGGGGGAGCGCGGTGCCTGGAGGACCCCAGGTTTCCTGGGGTGAGGACCCCAGGTTTCCTGGGGTCCGGCCACCACCAGGCGCAGCTCCCCTAGAAATGAATGGGAGCGCCCTGTGCATGCGCGGCCACCGCTCCCATTCAATTCTATGAAGCCGACGGAAATAACCGAGCCAGCGCTCAGCTATTTTCGGCAGCCCCATAGAAATGAATGGAGGGCGGCCGCGCATGCGCAGCGCGCCCTCCTTCAGTTTGGGGGCTCCGTTCCACCAGCGGTGGGACCCGCACCTATAAGACAATGGGGGCATATCCTAGTGATATGCCCCCATTGTCCAAGATGAGACAACCCCTTTAACCACTTCCTGACACGGCGATTTTTTCTGACACGAGGGCTTGTTTTTTTGTTTAGTATTTTTTAATGGCACTATTTTATATGATGTAGTGGGGAGCTGGAAAAAAAAAATGTGGTGAAATTTGAAAAAAAAATTGCGACTCTGCCACAGTTTTATGGGTTTCGTTTTTACGGCATTCACTATGTGGTAAAACTGACTTGTTTATTCTCTGAGTCAGTACGATTACGGTGATACATTTATGTCGTTTTACTTGTGTTTTAATACTGAAAAAAAATTACTTTAAAAAAATAATTATTTTTTTTTCTTTTTATCGCCATATTCTGACCTAGATAACTTTTTTTTTATAGTTACATGTATGGAGCTGCTTATTTTTTTGTGGCAGAATTTGTAGTTTTTATTGATTTCGGAACATTTCGGGTTGTGTATGACTTTTTGATAATTTTTCATTCAATGGTTTGGGGAAGGTGAAGTGATAAAAAAAAAAAAAAAAAACGTGCATCGGCCATATTGAATTCCCTTCCCACAGAGTGCTTCTTTAATCATGGGATAACACCTTTAACTGAGCAGCTTGTCTACTGACACTCAGTTCATTAGGTGGATCTGCACACTGAACACTAGGTGGCACCCTACTATGTAGTATATTACAGGCCTCTCCATAACTTAGCCGCATCCAGCGCCGAAATTTAAGACAGCTTTCCAAGAAGTCTTACATTTAGGCCATTTTCTACGCCTGTCGTACAAAATGGTAAAAGAGACGGTCTGCCGCGGAAAAGTCGCAGATAGCGGCACAAGTTGTCACCGTCTGAGCCTGAAATACGCCTAAACCCTCTAAGGGTTTGCTCTGAGCTCATACCTCTTTGCCGCTCACTGCTGGTTCAGTGTATTCTAGGAGATATAGGAGTTTATCAACAGCTTTGACAATTGTTTGGGCTTTAAAGATTTACGATTGGCGCAAAAAAATTAAAGGTGTGGTCTACCTAATGGGGCGCGGCTAAAAACATTTACACGGATTTTAAATACTAAAGCCAGAAAATGGTGCCAATTTTGGCAAAGCCGGGTGCCTGAAGGATACACAGTTCGTCCTGCAAGCAATGCTGGAAGTCAGTGACATTTTTTTTTAACTAGTTGTCAGCACATTTCCATGGCCTCCAGTGACCCTCCTGATGTAATACTCAGCACAAGAAGAAATGGGGGCTGACGGCACTGCCAGAAATATTACAGGAGCATCAGACCAGACACAGCGCTGACCTCTGTGATGAAAGTCGGACAGTCTGCAATGAACTCTTGCAACAAGCCGCTAAGCAGACATTGCAGAGCCTGAAAAAGTACATATCAGGCCTTCTTCAGTCTGAGCATGTACCACAGGGGTTAAGTGGAGTTTATGAAGCTGAACCTGCCGCAGGTTCTCTGTATTGATCCATCCACAAGTAAACAGACCCATGTCTGGAAATATTCATGTCTGGACAGCAGGGGGTAAAGACACGGGGAATTTATGTAACACCGTCCTAAAGGTCATGAACGGTCAGCAGAAATGCGTTCCAATTAGTAGTTTGAACCAGTTGTGAGCTGGAGCGCTGCAGGAGGTGGTCACCAACCGGTGCCTGCAATCTGCCTGGCTCTACATGCACGGATATAAAAGCCTTAAAGGGGTTGTCTCACGTCAGTAAGTGGCATTTATCATGTAGAGAAAGTTACTACAAGGCACTTACTAATGTATTGTGATTCTCCATATTGTCTCCATTGCTGGCTGGATTCATTTTTCCATCACATTATACACTGCTCGTTTCCATGGTTACAGACCACCCTGCAATCCATCAGTGGTGGTCGTGCTTGCACAATATAGAAAAAAACACCAGCCTATGTGCACTCCCATAGTCCTGGCCACCAGAAAGACTGAAGCTCTCTCTTATAGTGTGCAAGCGCGACCACCACTGATGGATTGCAGGGTGGTCATAACCATGGAAACGAGCAGTGTCTAATGTGATGGAGAAAATAAATGAATTCAGCCAGCAAAGGAAGCAATATGGAGAATCCCAATACATTAGTAAGTGCCTTGTAATAACTTCCTCTACAAGATACATACCACTTACTGAAGTGAGACAACCCTTTTAAAGGGGTATTCCCATCTCACAAATGTAGTTTGTATAGTTAGATATAGCCATACCAATATTGTTACTAATAGAATATATTTATATAAAATGTACCGTTTAGAAGATTTCCCTATTTCCTATCCATTGTCCCACACACATCAGTCAGGCCGTTGTCCCTAGTTACGGCCACCGCAGCCATGTAGTAGTGGTGGCCGGCTTGCTCCTGTTTAAACCCGCTCTGAGGTAACTGCTGTATTGTGAACACACATTACATGAGCATGGGGAGACACATCTTAGGGTTGTAGCATTTTTGTCTGCGCTTCCAAAACGCAGAGAAACGGATCCTGTTCAAAGATCAATTCCTCTCTATGGAGCAGGATCTGTTTATAAAGTCTGCGTTTTGGACGGATCCTGACCATTGTGTTTTGGACTGGTAGAGTCCAAAACGCAGATGTGAAAGAACCTAAGATGTGTCTCCTCATGCTCATGCAATGTGCGTTCACAATACAGCAGTTACCTCAGAGCGGGTTTAAACAGGAGCAAGCTGACCACCACTACTACATGGCCGCGGTGGTCGTAACCAGGGGCAACAGCCTGACTGATGTGTGTGGGACAATGGATATACAAATAGGAAAATCTTCTAAACGGTACATTTTATATAAATACATTCTATTAGTAATAATACTGGTATGGCTATATCTAACTATACAAACTACATTTGTGAGATGGGAATACCCCTTTAAGGCTTTTATATCCATGTGGCCTAGGCTTAAGGCCCCTTTCACACGGGCGAGATTTCCGCGCGGGTGCAATGCGTGATGCGAATGCATTGCACCCGCACTGAATCCTGACCCATTCATTATAATGGGGCTTTTCACATGAGCGTTTTTTTTCACGCATCACTTCTGCGTTGCGTGAAAAACGCAGCATGTTCTATATTCTGCGTTTTTCACGCAGCCCTGGCTCCATAGAAATAAATGGGGGTGCGTTAAAAACGCAACGCATTGCATCCGCATGCAATCCGCGCGTTTTTAACGCAACGCATCCGCAACGCATCCTGAACAAATCCGCGACGCTCGTGTGAAAGAGGCCTTAAGAGTTACTCTTAGATGGGGAATGGTAACTAAATCCTATATACCACAGGCTTTAATCGACCTGGCAGCCTTCAAACATGTTCAGCGCCATCTGGTTTTCAGCGACACCCGTTTGTCATTACCTGACGTGTCATAGGAGGTAGATACCAGACACTGCACACTATGGCCCAGCTTGTCATCATTCGTAGGAGGTAGGTGATCATCCCGTATTTGCTGCTGTTAAAGAAGGCATCGCCAAAGCGAGGATCATACTGTGCAGGTAAAGAAGAGAACGGTCAGAGACCCCACAACAGGCAGTCTAAAGCTTTTCACCAGGAGCCCCCCACTCACCTTAATAGCCACCGGATACACTGTGGCTCCAATTTCAAAGCTTCCCTTTTTGAACATCATGACCGATGTGTTGTTGATGCAGGTACCTGATGGTTGAGAGGTTGTCAGAACAGGCCGAGGAATGTATGACGTCTACACAAACATTTCAAGGATTCTCTGCTATCAATAAAGTTCATGCTAGACTAAAAGTACAGAAAAGTACAATTCACGTCCCAAAAAAAACTAATTCCATATCTGTCTATACATAGTACAACCATACTTTAATAGGGCCATGAACAACCCTGTGTTAATGGGCATAAGCCAACCTCACCCACTTTGATATTCTGTGGAACCCTTTAACCCCCTAACTGTTTTGCCCGAGTCCAGCTCCAGCAGTGGGAAAAGTAGCTAACTGGAGGGGGGAGGGCTGATTTAGATGCTGCTATCTCCTGAATAGTAGCAGCTAGAAACATGCAATTTTGTTTGAAAGCTGACATTCCAAGCTTTCAGACAATACCAGAATGACAGCAATATGTTCAGGACACAGGAAGATATCACTGATAGAAATCGGGATACTGTGAATGCAGCTGAAAATGAAAGTAAAAACAGATTTTTCTTGAGATTATTCCCGAATTGATTTCTAACAGTGATTTCTCCTCTTCTCTTGGACTTTAGCTGTCATTTTGGTGTGTATTTCATCTTGTATGAAAGCCTGGACTGTAAGCTTTCAGACAAGACCAGTTGCATGTTTCTAGCTCCTACCATTGAGAAGATGTCACCATCTAAAGTCCCCCCCTCCAGTTAGCTACTTTTCACACTGCCCGAGCTGGACACGGGCAGAACAGTTAGGTGGTTAAAGGGAAACTCTGCAATGAGGCAGGTGCAATACTAAAAAGGAACCCCTGTCTAAAACCCTGTATAAAAGAGGCATGCGCAGCTCTAAAGATTAGTGGCTTTCAGGCCTTACCTTCAGGAAATATTAGGATGGGCAGCTTACTTTTGCCCTGAACGTGATCCATCAGCCTGGGGGAAAGAATGGGTTAATTACAACATGGACGCTGAAGAAAGTGATTGAATACATACACAATTCACAAAAAAATGGATATTGTAACTGAAAATCATTACTGTATATTGTAAAGTAAGAAAACGTTTTCTTCAACCCTATTGGTTTTGCTTAGTAGTCACTTTTGACTTCAAGTCAATTTAAAGGGGGGCGCGCCAACATTACATGTCACATTCAGCGTACAGATTGCCATTTACCTTCTGTTAAATAATGGTCCGGTGAAGACTTATGACCTTTACTGACATAGTATGGCGCCACCTTGTGTTCAAAGTGTATCTCAATGTGCACGTCCATCTACTGAGCCGGTCACACATGCTCAGTCGCTCTCCCCACAGCCTGGACTTCTGTTCACTGCCGCGCCTTCTGCTCTGTGTTCACTGCAGAGGAGCTGATAACAGTGACTCTCTTCCCTGCACAAAACTGCATCTAGAGGATCACTAGGCATGGACATGTGGGGAGAGTGACTGAGCATGTGTGACCAGCAGCACTCAGCTCAGTGCAAGTTGCTGTACGCTTTGAACACTAGGTGGTGCTATAGTAGATCAGAAAATATAACTTCACTGGATCATTACATAACAGCCTGTAAACGTCAAATATGCTTTGTTTATTATAATCCAATTAGTGAATGTGACCTGTAACGGTCGGGCAACCCCTTTAAATCCTACATTTGATTAATTTCTTAATACATCTTTATAGTGGTTGGGGTGCCAATTTTCTGATACAGAGCTCCTAACATCCTCCATAGTCAAGTACAATTCAATTGATAAAAAGCCTGACTGTCTAGAGCCACCACTAGGGGGAGCTATTTGGTTTTAATGCAGAATCAATAGCTTTTCTTCCTCTGGATGCAGTAAGACAGATGTGTAATATTTGTCCAGTGCCTCTACAGTGCAGAATAGTGACTGTGCTGCAAATTTCACAACCGGCACAATCATTATTTGCGTGGATTTTACACGTAACAGCTGAATGACAATGGCTCATGTATAGGGCAGAGATCTCACTAGTCAGTCTTTGATTTCTGCCATGGAATCTGGCAAAACACATGCCGGATTTACTTACGGCAAATCCTGAACATGTGACTAATGGAAAGTATACTTTAAAGTGTACACACAACACAATGAATTATCACGGTTCTGCTCCTGCTGTTGTACCTTTTAGCCACCAGATGGCGATCTTTGACTTCTGAACGTTCGAACCAAACATGAGGACAGGCCTTTACCATGGCTCTTTGTATTATTCCCATTAAGCCTCCGTGGACTTGTCCAATCTACAAAATAGGAAACTAAAACGTAACGACCACAGCGAGTGTCACAGCCACTAGACGCAAGCCTGACCAAAAACTCACCATAGCATAGTATCCATCACTGGCCAGGATGATGACATCGATCGGCGAGGTGTGATTGGCCACACAAATGCCCCCGTTCCTCGGCCGGTTCTCACTGCGAGGAAGATGAGCACAGGGTGTGAGTCTCACACATCACCATACTGCAAATGGGCACAAAACAGGGAGGGTCCCGACTTACCTGCCATGATAGGTTATGATTGCAGTCAGGGCACGCACGCAGATCCGATAGCACATGAGGTGCACATGTTTGCTCAGGAACTCCTTCACCCTGAAAAAAATATATAAATCAATATGCCAATCCTATATGCTGTATGCAATGGAAACAACTGCTGACAAAAGGAAGGACAAAGCATCAGATGTGTCCAGAATGAGAAGCGTTAAATTAGATTAGGCAGTGAGTCCATGCCCCCATTTACCAATATACTTTCTGATGCCATGAAGTCCTGGACCGCTCCTCAGCATGGTGGTAGGCCACATAAGAAATCAGAAATTCTGAACAATTATAGGATCTAAAAAAATCCATGATTCTTCAGAATTTTTTAAAAAAATTGGATTTTGTAGGCTCAAACATGAGCTTCAAAATCATAAAAAAAGTTAAAAAAAAAAAAAAAAGGTAAAAAATATAAAAAATGAATTAAGAAAATAGAAACGTTTATATCACCCCCCTTTCCGTAGAATAAAAAAAATACATAAATAACAAAAAATATAAACATCATGGGTATCACCGCGACCGAAAACGCCCCTACTATTTTTCTTTCCAATAGGGCAAATGGCGTAACGGAACAAAACTGTCAAAATGGCCAATTTGCCATTTTTTTATTGCTTCTCTTACCCCAAAAAATGTAATAAAATGTGATCAAAAAGTCACACACACACTCTAAAATGGTATCAATAAAAAATGAGCCCCACACAGCTCAGTAGATATAACAGATATATATAGATATATAGATATAATATAAAAAAGTTATGGGGGTCAGAATATGGTGATGTAAAAAATGTTTTTTCCCCTTTTTAGATATAAAAACCTATACATATGTGGTATCGATATAATCATACTGACCAAGAGAATGAAGGGTATAGTTCAGTTTTGCTGCAAACGGAATGCCGTGGGAACAAAACCCATAAAACTGTGGAGGAATTGCGTTTTTTTTCCCAATTCTACCCCAACTGCAATTTTTTTCCCCGTTTCCCACTAAACTGTATGCCATATTAGATGGTGGCACTAGAAAGTACAACTTATCCCGCAAAAAAATGAGCCCTCATACAACTATGTGAATGGAAAAATAAAAAAATTATGGCTCAAGAAAGATCGGGAAGAAAAATGAAAATGAAAAAACCTCCAGTATCCTAAGGGTTGAAGGGGTTGTCTTATCAGCGACAACACCTTACAAACTGCAGCCGTCAAAGGAGATCAGCTGATTGCTGGGAGCTGGACCCAGGGCAAATGGCCAGCTGGCAGCCAGAGGAACAGCTGTCCTTGTAATACACAGACAGCTCAGGTCTGCCAGAAAGTCTTCATTCATGAGAGGATCAGCTCGCTCTCATAAAGGGGTTTTCCAGCATTTACATATTGATGGTCTATCCTTAAGATGGGTCATCAAGATCAGATTGGAAGGGCTCCGACTCCCGGGACCCTCTCCGATCAGCTGTTAGAAGAGGCCATGGCCCTCCATAAGGGCTTAGGCCTCTTCCCGGGGCAGTGATGTCATGTTCATCGGTCACATGGCCTAAGCGCAGCTCATTCAAGTGAATGGGGCTGAGATGCCATACTGCGCACAGCGTCTATCCAATGGACGCAAGGAGGCCACAGTACTATGGTGAGCACTGGTGCTTCCTCAAACAGCTTTAATCGGTAGTGGCGCCGAGGGTCGGACCCCTGCTGATCTCATATTGATGACCTACCATGAGGACAGATCATCAATATATCAATCCCCTTTAATATTTCTGTTATGTTTAAAGGGGTTCTCCGGGAATTAAGAAAATTAAAATACGTAAATATGACTTTATTATTTATTATAAATATATTCCCAAACACCTTACATTAGCTATAATGGCTCGTTTTGTCTGGGGAGAAATCATGAGGAGAAATAAAATGGCCGCCGTCCTATTAGTACACACAGAACCTGTCCTAATCACACAGGAGGACAAGTTACTTCACAACACTGAGGTAAAGAGCTGCCTCATCCTCCTCTCTGCTCTGCTTGTCAGGGATTATGATCCTGAATACAGTTTAATATGATCTTCAGCTGAATCTCTGTGGGAATGGAGTTCATCAGGAGACGAAGTACAGAGAGGACGGACAGGACATACTGTGGTAATGGAGACTGCATACAAGAGCTGCTGCTCATTAGTCACACCTCACCTCCTCTCTGTACTTCATGTCTCCTCATGAACTCCATTCCTACAGGGATTTAGCTGAAGATCTTATCATCTGTATTCAGGATCATAATCCCTGATGAGCAAAGTAGAGAGGAGGATGAGGCAGCTCTTTACCTCAGTGTTGTGAAGTAACTTGTCCTCCTGTGTGATTAGGGCAGGTCCTGTGTGTACTAATAGGACAGAGGCCATTTTGTTTCTCCTAATGATTGCTCCCCAGACAAAACGAGCCGTTATAACTAATGAAAGGTATTTGGGAATATATTTATAATAAAGTAATATTTAAGTATTTTCATTTTCTTAATTCCTGGAGAACCCCTTTAAGCTAGTTTCACACTTGCGTTGTGAATTTCGGTATTGAGATCCGGCAGAGGATCTCAATACCGGAATTAAACAGATTCATTTTGATTTTGCACATCAGGATGCTTCCGTTCCGTTAGGATGCGGTTGTGTAAGATCAAAACGGAGAAAAGCAGATCCTAAACTAAATACACTGAAAGTCAATGGGTGATGGATACGTGTTTTTTTAGGCTCCATTAAAAACGGATCCGTCACTATTGACTTACATTGTTTTCAGCGCCGGATATGTTTTTTTTTTCACGTTTTTATAACCGGACACAAAACCACAGCTTGCAGCGGTTTTTTGGTCCGGTCACAAAACGGAATGCTGCCGGAACGGAAGTCGTCCTGATGCATCCTGAAGAGATCTCTTTCCATTCAGAATGCATGAGGACCAAATGGAAACGTTTTTTCCTTACTACTACAGATATTAGTTTGGGCCCATGTAGCTTCCTGCCAGCAGAGGGCGGTACGCTGTGGGAGCATACAGGGGAGGCCTGCTATGACTACTAGGAAAGGACCTGCACGACACGGGGCTGCTGTGCCTACTAGGGAAAAGGGGGCGTTTCAAAAGATTGGAGAACGCAGCGGAGATTGAAGGGGGGCATAGCGGTATTAAGGGGTACTTTATTCTGACCATTTGGGAAGGGGAGGAATAAAACCCCAAGTGACGTGTACGACCAGGCTCACCCACGCCTGCTTGCTACTTAAAGGGGTTGTCCCACAAAAAATATTCTACAGTTTTCAAACCAGCACCTGGATCTGAATAGTTTTGTAATTGCATGTAATTAAAAATGTTGTACAGCTACTGAATTATTCAATAAAATGTATCTGTATAGGACCACTTAATTTCTTATTTCTTTGACCTATTCACTGAGCAGGCCGCACATGCTCAGTTTCAACTTTTAACTGACTCCTGAGCTGTGATAGGGAGAGCGGAGACACACCCCCTGAGCTGTGATAGGTAGAGCTGAGGCACGCCCCCTTAGCTGCAGCAGAAAAGACACACCCCCTGAGCTGTGATAGGTAGAGCTGAGACACGCCCCCTTAGCTGCAGCAGAAAAGACACTCCCCTGGGCTGTCAGCTTGATATAAATCCAGCAGAGCAATGAATGGAGATCTCTGGATCCATGTGAGGTACAGGGCTGGTTCTAGCTTTGTTAAAAAGAGGTTGTCATGTCCTATATGATGTCTGATTTTCATTTTTTACATTATTCGTGGGACAACCCCTTTAAGAGGGGTGGCGTGGACCTGGTCGTACAGTGCTGGCTCCTGCCACCGTCATTACACAAAATAGCATGTTATCATACTTACTGGCCATTCGGTAAGTATCCTACTACTGAAGTGCCGACCACCAGAAGGCTGACCCCCGTGAACGCCAGCGCAATCCTGCAATGAGACACAGGACACAGTCAGAATTACACCGCACCGCTCCATCGTACCACAACGCGCCTGTCTCACACACTGACCTGAGTGGCAGCAGGAAGGTGTACCGCACCAGCATGCCCAGCCCCCACAGCACGGTTAAACGCAGGCTAATGTACTGGAAATTGTAGTTGGTTCTGGTCAGCAGGTTCCAAGTCTCCAGCTCCTCCGCAGAGAAGCACTTGGTCACCTCATCGTCCACTAGGCTCTCCATGCCCTGCCGACAGAAGTAAAAGATGTCCGACAGCTCGAACTCCGGCTTGTCAACTGACCGCCCGTTGCTGCGCAGCTCCCACATACCCTCCTCCAGGGTCATGGTGTCTCTGGCGATGATTCCTGCACAAGGTGTAAAGGGATAAGGAAATGAGAGTGGCCACATGAATATATAGACATGTATGAGAGAAGATGTAGTGATATCGCTCTATACGGCAACAATCAGATGTGGTTCCGGTTCACACGGCCTCTTACTGCTCGGGTGACTGGTTACGACGTCATTCATCTCACTAATAACAAAAAAAAAAGATGCCATATGGATATCCATCCGTTTTTTTGTTTTTGTTTGCGAATCCGCAATTTGCGGACTGCGAAACACATACGGTCGTGTGAATGAAGCCTTAAATAAAGCAACTTTACTCCTACAGCTTCACTGCAGAATATGTGTCTCCGTGGTAACAGACAAAGAACTGCGCAGTCAGATCCCCTTCTATCAGTCTGCTACTTCTGGCATACTGACCAAACGCACAGCAGCACGCAGTAAGGGACGGTATGAGACTGCGGGATTACATTACACAGAGTTGTCATCTGTGACCCCTAGAGACGCCGCGTCTACGTAGGGGCCGTGGAAACAAAGCAGTAGGATATTTTTAATGAAAACCTATTACAAACTTGTCTCACTTTTCATTTAAGATCTATTGGGAAAATAGAAAAATGTGTCTATGAGGGCTGACAGAGACTTTAAACTTTATTTTCCCTTTAAAGGCGCCATTGCCCATGTAAAATGGTCACTAGAAAGAAGAATGAGGCCAGTAGAAGTCTATGGGCGGCAGAGATGGGCTGATTAGTGAGTGGCAAGCACATGACATCATCAGAGTGTGTCCAGCATAAGATATCACTAGCGTCTGGCCAGTTATGACATTGTGTGGCCAACTTATGACATCATCAGTGTGGGGCCAGAATATGACATCATTAGTGAGGGACCAGCGTATGACATCATAGGGACCAGCGTATGCATCAATTAGTGAGGGACACAGCGATGACATCATATAAGTGAGGGGACCAGCGTATGACATCATTCAGTGAGGGACCAGCGTAATGACATCATTAGTGAGAGGACCAGCGTATGACATCATTAGTGGAGGGGTCAGCGTATGCATCATTAGTAGGCAGCGTTGAGATTCAGGCCGTATAGACATCATTAGTGAGTGGTCAGCCGTATGCACATCATTAGTGAGTGGTCAGCGTATGACATCACTTAGTGAGTGGTCAGCGTATGACATCATTAGTGGGAGTGGGCAGCGTAATGACATCATTAGTGAGTGGGTCAAGCGTATGACAGTCATTAAGTGAGTGGTCAGCGTATGACATCATTAGTGAGTGGTCAGCTGTATGACATCATTAGTGAGTGGTCAGTGTATGACATCATTAGTGAGTGGTCAGGGTATGACATCATTAGTGAGTGGTCAGCGTATGACATCATTAGTGAGTGGTCAGCGTATGACATCATTAGTGAGTGGTCAGGGTATGACATCATTAGTGAGTGGTCAGTGTATGACATCATTAGTGAGTGGGTCAGTGTATGACATCATTAGTGAGTGACCAGTGTATGACATCATTAGTGAGTGGTCAGTGTATGACATCATTAGTGAGTGGTCAGTGTATGATATCATCATAGTGGAGCCAGCATATGACATCATTAGTGAGTAGTCAGTGTATGATATCATCATAGTGGAGCCTGTGTATGACATCATCAGTGTGGGCCAGCATATGACATCATTATCGAGGGGCCAGCGTATGACATCATTAGTTAGTGGTCAGTGTATGACATCATTAGTGAGTGGTCAGGGTATGACATCATTAGTGAGTGGTCAGGGTATGACATCATTAGTGAGTGGTCAGGGTATGACATCATTAGTGAGTGGTCAGGTATGACATCATTAGTGAGTGGTCAGGGTATGACATCATTAGTGAGTGGTCAGTGTATGACATCATTAGTGAGTGGTCAGTGTATGACATCATTAGTGAGTGGTCAGTGTAGACATCATTAGTGAGTGGTCAGTGTATGATATCATCATAGTGGAGCCAGCATATGACATCATTAGTGAGTAGTCAGTGTATGATATCATCATAGTGGAGCCTGTGTATGACATCATCAGTGTGGGGCCAGCATATGACATCATTATCGAGGGGCCAGCGTATGACATCATTAGTTAGTGGTCAGTGTATGACATCATTAGTGAGTGGTCAGTGTATGACATCATTAGTGAGTGGTCAGGGTATGACATCATTAGTGAGTGGTCAGGGTATGACATCATTAGTGAGTGGTCAGGGTATGACATCATTAGTGAGTGGTCAGGGTATGACATCATTAGTGAGTGGTCAGTGTATGACATCATTAGTGAGTGGTCAGTGTATGACATCATTAGTGAGTGGTCAGTGTATGACATCATTAGTGAGTGGTCAGTGTATGACATCATTAGTGAGTGACCAGTGTATGACATCATTAGTGAGTGGTCAGTGTATGATATCATCATAGTGGAGCCAGCATATGACATCATTAGTGAGTAGTCAGTGTATGATATCATCATAGTGGAGCCTGTGTATGACATCATCAGTGTGGGGCCAGCATATGACATCATTATCGAGGGGCCAGCGTATGACATCATTAGTTAGTGGTCAGTGTATGACATCATTAGTTAGTGGTCAGTGTATGACATCATTAGTTAGTGGTATGTCAGGGTATGTCATCATCACAGTGGGGCCAGTGTATGATATCATAATAGTGGAGCCTGTGTATGACATCATCGGTGTGGGCCCAGCATATGACATCATTAGTGAGTGGTCAGTGCATGGTATCATTAGTGAGGGGCCAGCATATGACATCAGCGTGGGGCCAGCGTATGACCTGAAGGGCACCTGATGCAGAAGAGTACAAATGACAGCTAGGAAAAGCAACTACGACATGTGGATCCAGTGTCGCTGGAAATAGAGGGCATGGAAACAGGGCAGGATGAGCCAGTACATGGAAATCTAGAGGGGCAGCTATGCCGGCAATGTATGAGGCTGCACATACCATTGCTGAGAGGCTTGTACAGCGTGTGACTGTTTTCCTTTATTCCTCTCTCAATCCGCAGAGTTGCCCACTGTAACGAAAAGCAGAAGTGACATCAGCACTGTGCCTATGGTCCTGTACAGTTTACCTACATACAGAATACATCTACATAAGAAACCAAATGGACATTCACTGATCTGATTGCTGTCCTGATCCTTGTATTATATCCCAGAGCTGGTGACCCAGAATCTAATGTAAGAAAAAACTACCCGCCTACATTATGGGAGATCAGCTCAGATGTTAGGGACGTGTCAGGCATGCTGACTGTTTCCAATAGCAACCAGAAAAATCACAGTCAGGCCCATTCAGTTGAACAGGTCTGTGCTGCTGCACAAGGGGATGCAGCACTAATACAGCCCTGCAGCCCCTTCACTCCCAGGATCGGTTGCGGTCCCAGAGGTCAGACTCCCATAGGTGATGAAGTGATGGCATATAATAACGAAATGTCGTCACTTCATAAAAAGAGAATGCCCCTTTAAGTTGTACTTTGTGTCAGTAAATAGCATTTATAATGTAGAGAAAGTTAATACAAGGCACTTACTAATGTATTGTTATTGTCCATATTGCTTCCTTTGCTGGCTGGATTCACTTTCCCATCACATTATACACTGCTTTCCATGGTTACGACCACCCTGCAATCCATCAGTGGTGGTCGTGCTTGCACAATATAGGAAAAAACGTTGGTCCTTCTGGTGGCCGGGACCATGGGAGCGCAGATAGGATTTTGCTTTTTCCTATATTGTGCAAGCACGACCACCGCTGATGGATTGCAGGGTGGTCGTAACCATGGAAACAAGCATTGTATAATGTGATGGAAAAATGAATCCAGCCAGCAAAGGAGACAATATGGAGAATCACAATACATTAGTAAGTGTCTTGTATTAACTTTCTCTACATGATAAATGTCACTTACTGAAGTGAGACAACCCTTTATTATATAAGCTCAAGACGCACATCCCCTCTAATTATCACTGTTGCAAAACTACAACTCTCACCTGACCAGACAGCTGCTGGCCGCTCATGCCTGCTGGGGGTGGTAGTTTTGTAACGTATACATAAAACGATACTACTGCCAGAGAAGACCACTCACCGTGAAAATACGGAGCAAGCTTTTCATATACAGCTGGCGGATGCCGAACGACACGCCAAATATTGCAGGGACGATGATGAAGACCAGCAGGAGGGTGAACCACAGGGTGACGGAGAGGCCCAGGAGGTTACATAGCAAGCTGTCAAAGGGGAGCAGGGAGCTCATGGTGTGCGATAGGGAGCAGGCAGTAAGCACTGGGCAGTGCCGGCCAGATAAGATAAGGCGGTATCTTCTGTGTTCTCCTACCCAATGGAGAGATGCTACAAGAGGCGACACAAAATGGGCTTTTTTTATTCAATATTCCAACTTTTTCAATGGTAGCAGCTTCCCAGCGTCCTGCCCTGGCAGTGCCCACTCCCAACTTTCATATGCCGTCTTGAGTCGTCTCTAGCCCCAACCAGGCGATGCGACAGCGATCCTCCATCCGCTCATCTGAGATGACCACTGAACATGTCCGACTTCAGTCCTGGTGCCCACACACAGAGTCTGCTCTCCAGGCCAGTCTTAAGTGAGCCCGTCCTGGCACAGGCATCTCTTGGTGGTCAGGGTCTGGGGAAGGGGGAGCGTGGCACTCCTCCTCTCGCTGGGCATACGTCGGCTGTGGCCGTGCCCCTGACCTCCTCCTCCGCAGGAATGCAAGTGCCAGCCTGCATGAGACAGACACAGACAGCCGGATAAAGGATGGCAGCCAAGACTCAGGGTCAAAAGGAGGAAAAAAATGAGAGGAAAAAGCAAAGTAACGGAGGGAGAGAGGGAAGGGACGGCAGAGAGTGGAAAGTGAGAGGGGAGGCTGTCATGTGCCATCGACACACGGGTTTGTGGATAAACAGACGGACGTCACATCACAAATGAGACATGAATGATCACAAGGTAACGTCAGCCCGTAGGGGGCGTTCACACGGCAGACGTTTCCATCGGAAAAATCCGTGAAAAAAAAAAAACTGACGCTGTGTGAAGACGTGGCGCAGCTCACGGGACCGCAGAGAGGCTGCTTATGTATATGGGGAGCTGTATGTACACAAGATCTCCGTCTACCGTACCCTACCACCTCCCCGGGCTGTGTGCTACCTATATAATATTAACCCTTACAGGCCAGGGGCCACACCGTGAAGGGGCCGCCACTCTGATTCAAGGTCAGTGGAGGTCCCAAAGGTTGCCCCCTCCCATGGATCATAAAGAATATACGCCATCACTGTATGAGATGGGAGTACCCCTTTAACTTTAAGGTTTTTTTTGCTTTTGCGGTATTAGTTGTAGTTTTTACTGGAACAATTTTGAGCTATATATGTACATGACGCCCTCATTGACAGAATGCATTGTGCGTTATATGTAATACGTTATATTCTATGGATCGCTATGATTGTGGTGTAACAAAAACGTATGTTTTTGATGGTTAACCATTAAAAAAATATATATATATTTTTTTTAGGAAGGCCTTTTGACTTCAATGGGAGCAGCGTTACACTGACGACAGTCCACAAGGTTGATGGGGCACCGACTTCCAGGGAGAGAGTTACACCCAAACAGCTGATCAGCAGGGCTCCGCCGATCAGCTAGAGGCGGCCTATCCTGAAGATACGGGCTGGACAACCCCCTTAAAGGGGTTGTCCGAGTTATTTTTTTGTTCTTTATATGTTTCTAACTTGTCAGGTATAACAACTTTCCCATATACTTTGTGTTTCCAAAGCTGCTGGTTTCTCAGAGTTGACTGAGGGTCACATGACCTGTGATGTCACCTTATCTCTCTGCTCTGTGATGTTTCGTGTACAAGCCTCAGAGTTCAGATAACAGTCTGTACACGAGACGTCACTGGCCACGCCCCCTTCCTTTGCCGTTACTGGCCACGCCCCCTTTCTTTGCCAGGCTCCTGCTATCTTCTCTTCCCTGGTTTCCTTCAGATAAAACATTAACCCCTTCAGCCAGAACACACTGAGGGCTCAAGGCTTTACAACAAATAGTAGCTGCAGCAGTGAGAGGAGAGAAATGCTGGGCAAGGAGCTATAGAGGAATTGTATTACAAGAACAGGTAGGGAGAATTTCCTGTGTGTATTAGCAGTGTCATTGTACAGCTGGGACTTGTAGTCCTGCACATACAACATGCTGCTGAGTATCCCAGCAGGCAGACATGTCACTCAGCACTTGTATTCACTGCCTTTGCAGAGAAGGGGGAGGGGCTGAGATTGTTGTTATTGCATGTAAACAAAGGCCAGAAGAGAACCAGGGAAATGAGGAAATATAGATTTTTTTTTTTTGCCTAAAACTTGCTGAACTTAGTTATATATTGCTGCCCATCAGATTTACAGTGCTATATTTTTTTTTCATAACTTGGACAACCCCTTTAATGCTTGGGCGTCCATAGTATTCCAGTATTATAGCCTGTCACTGGCACACTGACCAGGGATCAGCAACCTCCAGCTGTGGTGAAACTGCGACTCCTAACATGCACACTTGCTTGGCTGTTCTCAGAGCATGCTGGGAGTCGTAGTTTCACAACAGTTGCAGAGGTTGCTGACCCCCTGAGGCAGGACTGAGGACCCTTTGTTGGGCCCAGTTGCCATGGGAACACATCACACTGCGGGATGCTGATTACCAGGTGGAAGGGGTCCCCACCTCTGTCAGTGGCTGAGGGATTAAATGGCCGGATGTCAGTTATCTGTCCCATATCTGACAACTGCAGCGTCTGATATATATATAGCAGATACCACACATATAACCTAAGATTGTCTAGTATAGAAAACCATCTACAAATATGGAATGTGTGTGTTCTCCCTGTGTTTGGGTGGGTTTCTTCTGGGTTCTCTGGTTTCCTCCGGGTTCTCAGGACATACTGACAGGGACCTTAGATTGTGAGCTCCATGGGGGACATAGTGATAATAATGTCCGTAAAGTGCTGCAGAATATGTCAGAGCTATATAAGTGAGGAAAATCTAATGAAAATAGATAAATGTTCAGTGGTAATACTCCGCTTCACCTGTGTTGGCGCTGCAGGGAACTCTCAGTGGTCAGTGTATTGTAAGAGGACCCCTCTGACCGACTGTCCGAAGCAGACAACGGGGTGTTTATTACTGATCAACTATCCTCAGGATAGGCCATCAGTATCTGATCGGTGGGGGTCCGACACCCGGGACCCCCGACGATCAGCTGTTTGAAAAGACCACGTCCCCTTACTTGGCCAGTGAAGTCACATTCATACGGCCCAGGATTGGCTAACTTCTGGAACTCCAGCTGTGGTGAAACTACAACCCCCAGCATGCTCTGAGAACAGCCAAGCGAGTGTATATCTTGGAAGTAGTAGTTTTACCACAGATGGAGTGCCGGAGGCTAGCCATCACAGACCTAGAATGAATGGGGCTGGCTGCAATACCAAGCACAGCCACTATACAATGGACGGCGCTGTGCTTGGTGAGCTGCGAGGAGGACACGGCCCTGTTAAACAGCTGATTGCTGGGGGTCCCGGGTGTCGGACCCCCACTGATCAGATATTGATGACTTATCCTGAGGATAGGTCAATACTCTACGCCCGCTGGTCCAGTCCTGACACACAGGAAATAGATGGAGATGTCACTGAGGTGGGGCACTGCTGTGACCACTGACTGGGTGCGCAGGCATCTCCAAGCACTTCCTGTGTGTCAAGATGGGACCAGCAGGGACCCGGGGGGGGGGGGGGGGGCCGACCAGGAGCATCGGTGAGTATATATATTTTTTTTTAACCCCACTAAAACCGTTTCCAATGATTTCCTCCTGCTCTTATGGACATCCGGGCTACAGATACAGACGACCTATCCTCAGGATAAGGGCTCATTCACACGACAATTTGCGGTCCCCAATGTACGGGGCATTATCCGTACGGATTCCGCAGACAGATCCAAACCCATTCAACTTGAATGGGACATGGTCCGTCCACACCGAAAAAAAAAGTGGACATGCACTCTGTGGTGCTTCCGTGCCTTCATTCCGCACCGACCTTCCGGATTGCGGGCCACAATACAGACACGGCCGTGGGCATGCGCCCTAAGGGTTCTGACACCCCCTGTGTGGGGCAGCTACTGAAAACTATACAGTGCAGGGAGTGGAAGCAGACGGGTCACCAATGTCTACAACCCAGAGAACCCCTTAAGCCCCCTTTCAGACAAGCGAGTGTCACGCTCCGGACTCGCAGGGCAGCTCCCGTCCTGACCTCCCAGCACTGCCGGGGTCGTATAGTATTATATTGAGTTATGATGCTATGTAACCTTTAGAGTTCTGGAATGTATTGTATAGGAGTGAGATAATGCTGTCAGAACTGTAAGGGTTACATAGCATCATAAATCAATATAACGCTATGTAACCCTTAGAGCTCTGGAATGTATTGTATAGGAGTGGATAATGCTGTCAGAACTGTAAGGGTTACATAGCATCATAAATCAATATAACGCTATGTGACTCTGGCAGTGCTGGGAGGTCAGGACGGGAACACCCACTCGTCTGAAAGCGGCCTTGCGGCATGATTGCTTTCGGCTACGTTCACACCAGTACACGCCCTCCTGTCATTTCTATAAAAACAGGATACAAATTATGCAGGATCCTATTTGAAGGGGAATTCCCATCTCAGACACTGGGGGCCCCCCCAACGTCTGATAGGTGCGGGTCCTACCTCTATGCTTAGAACGGAGCCCACAACATCCCGGATACATGGCCACCCTCCATTCATTCCTATGAAAGCACCAAAAATAGACAAGCGCTGCTTCGGCTATTTCCATCTGCCCCATAGAAGTGAATGGAGCGGTGGCCGCGCTTTCCATTGATCTCAATGGGACTTCCGGAAATAGCCCGAGCGATATGCCCCCCAATGTCTGTGATGGGAGTAATGTCCTGTGTAAGGGCAGGACTCTGTCCAGGATAGGCGTTCTTACCTAACCTACAGCACGCACAGGAGCCGCCCACACCCCCTAATCCCTGAAGGAGGGGTCCCCTTTAATCCATGCCACAGCCCTGTGGCGATCAAAAGGTTAAACGGCCCAATCAGAACTTCCTCTGCTCCAGACGAGCGGCATCAGGTTCAGCACTTAGAATAAGGTTCCCTTAATGGGGCTGTGCCAATTTGGAAACGTATCCCCTCTCTATTTTCGGCAGCAGTCCCATTGAGAATAATGAGAGTAGCAGAGGATACGTATGACCCTCCCCCCATTCATACAGGGACCCCAAATTCTCATGATCCCAGTGGCCAGACCCTCATATACCTGTATAATAGTAACACCCAGGAGCATGCCACACTAAGCACCGCTCCATCTGTGTACACATCTATTAAGGGGGCTGCTCATATTTAACCCATTAATGATATACCATCCTTCCCCCTGGTCAGACATGTGACCCATATGACAGTCATGTTTCTGATAGGGAAAACCCCCTGACAACTTCCCACAGGATGAGACGAGCGCTCCCATTGGCTGCCAGCAGCAGTGGTGTGATCCTCTGCCAGCTGGACGGGCACACATGGCACAGAGCAGACAATGACCAGGCCGGCGTACATCTTACGTCAGCTCCCTAAACTGAACACGGGCGTGACGTCACTCCTCCACAAACCTTACAGATATACCTATATAAAGCACCGAGCTCTTACGTCACACGATGACAGACCACCTAGCACGCAGCAGCCAGACCCCCGCACTCACACACCAGCCTCCTCCACAACCCCGCAGCCTCACACACACTATACATACCACACAATGCCCAGGCACAGCGCCCGCTTCTTACCCTCTTGTCTCCGCTCCCGACCTATGCGCGCTCCCTCTGTCCACAGACTCCACGCTGACGTCACTACGTCAGCTGGCCTGGGGGCGCGCACGGTCTGGGAACGAGGAATGACGTGGAACGTTTGCGCCATCTGGCGGACTGATGTGGGTGTAGCAGAATTACCACATTAAGCGAATGGCCCATACTAGGACTAGGTTCATACCAGGCTTCATGGTGCGTTATTATTTTTAGAAAAAATAAGTTTGCACTTTATAAAGTGAAGTGTTCAGCTAAATTCATTCTGACTTTGCATTTGAGTTTACACCTTTCCAAACAAGAATACTGGCGGAGTTTACACAGATGGTACTGGGGGCATGGCTTAAGGGAATTATTTGACACCAATGTTTTGATGATATATTGAGTTTTGCGCCATTAACCCTTTCTTCATTTTTGTTTTTCACTCCCTTTCCAGGGACATAACTTTTTTATTTTTCCATTCATATTTTACAGGACAAGTTGTGCTTTCTAATGGCACCCAGAGGCGTGGCTATAGGGGGTGCAGAGATAGCAGTCGCTACCGGGCCCAGGAGCCTGAGGGGACCCTTGTGCTACATACGAAGACACTGATAGTATAGAAAGTGTATGCTGGTCAAGTTACACCTCTGGCTGGAGGAAAGGGGTTAGGCCAAGAATTTGGCATGGGGGTAGGGGTTGCTGTTTCAATTTTTGCCTCAGGCAGCACGAAGGTTGGCCACAAAGCACTGAGGAAAGGGGGGTCCAAGCTGAACTCTTTAACCAGGGCACATGAGCCTTTAGCTACGCCCCTGATGGCACCGCATAGCTGTTAACTGTCCTGAATTTGCCGGGACTGGCCCTGATTTTCAATATCCCATACCGAAAACGGGGTGGGGAGGTTGGCTAATCCATAAATCCTGCCTAAAAATGGGTCTTCTCAGGCAGGGTTGGAGTGTTTCCTTATATGCCCTGATTCTAACAACAGAAACTTTGATAAGTATGGCACCGTTATTGCATAAGATGCAGTGGGAAGCTGGGAAAAAAATTCCAAATGTGATAGAATTGGGGGGAAAAATGCAATTCCGCCACAGTTTTATGGCGTTAGTTTTTATGATGTTCCCTTTGTGGTAAAACTGACCTGATACTTTGATTTTTCGGGTCAGTATGATTACAGCAATGCCACCACATTTATATATTTTTCTCTTGTGTTTTAATGCTGAAAAAACCTTGAAAAAATATTTTTTTCTTTTTATCGTCATATTCTGACCCTTATAACTTTTATGTAGTTATTGTTTCGGAGCTATGTGGGGGCTCATTTTCAGCAGGGCGATCTGTACTTTTTATTGATACCATTTTGGGGTGTGTGTGACTTTTTTTAAACACTTTTTAATAATTCCCCTAAGGAACTTGAACAAGTTATCATTAGATTGCTTTTCTTGTGGACCCAAATGCATTAATATTGGTGTCTATGAGAATTACACTATGTTTCTATGGAGCTCTGCCACAGCCAGGGTCTTCAAAGGAACCTATCTGCAGCAGCCTTGGATCACTAAGGCGGATCAAGGCTACCGCACACAACATCAAGCTTCTGCGATCCCCACTAGGGGGAGCCGTTATGCACCCGGGGGCATGCGCTTCCCAGTTTTTGAGCTTCCAAATGTGTGCGATCAATGCTACCACTGCACTGATCCTCAGGGGCCAACAGCCTGAGGAAGTACATCGTGACACAACACCTCATGAGTGCTACTACTGCTCCCATCCTCTGCACCAGCTCCTCGGGGGCTTGTTGCATGAAATTGGCGTCACGAACAGGACTATTGCCTTGCTGGAGGAAAATCAGTGGAAGCTACAGCCACATTGTGTTAACAGGTCTCCGTGTGGGTGTTTCACATTCACCATCGCTTGCCACAAAGACCCAGAATTTCTCCATTCATCGTGCTTCACGATTCGCTGTGGCATCAAAGCACTGCCACTCCAGAGCGGGAAATCAGAAAGAATGCCCAATAGAGGAGCAGGCAAGACATGTCTTGCTGATGCTCCCCTGGGTGTAGGAGTATCTTCAACTGGGCCCCCATTTGTTATTTTACCAAGACAAAAGGCTTTCGGGCCAAGAAATAAACCTGTGCCTGGGACAGAGCGTTTTCTCATCACCAGAAGCTACTGTCTTGTTGATGTTCTGGAGACCGAAGACAGAAGAACCTGCCATGTACTCAAGATGGCGTGAAGACTACCCAGCTCAGAAGACTCGCTGCAGCCACTGTCTCTGGTGAGCAAAATATGTATAGAATTGGAGACAGATGAAGGCCCTTTGCTCCTTCCTGTTACTTGGCTCATCTCGTTCCTAGAGGGAGAGGCTACTGACAGGCCACATCATCACCTCGACCACACAACTATCCTTATAGCAGTGGGCCATGGCTACCCAATCCTGACCCCTTGGCTAGATCCATGTCATGGATGGCCCCGGGGTTTGCTACATCTACCTAGATCTATCTAGACTGTCGCAGATTCTTTACGACAGCTGTAAATATACCTGGCCCAGTCAGTTCCCCGATGGGGATTCAACCAGAGATGACCATGCTGCCTGACCAGGTAAAGGGGAACATGGCCTCCTCCGATATGCTGCTGTCTCCACTTATTGTCCTGGGAGCCCGGCACAATGTTAGTCTAGTGATTTCCATCTCTACTGGATTGGGGCATTCCTAAATCCTGCCGAGGCAAAGCCTGGAAGATCTGAACCAGCAACTGACTGGGCCCGATCAGCAGCTGCACCATCCATGGGAGGGTAAGATCATGGACCCCATTCCCTTGGCTGTAGACACCGACCCTGTAGTACCAGATTCCATCCCTGGAAGGCCACCAAAGGATCATCCATGGAGTTCTTGCAGGAGGTACAGCCATCCAGCATGCCAACCATAAGGTGATAAGCCAGTGTACCATACAGGCCTGAAGTTTATGACAAGCTGGAAGATACAGGAGACCAATGAGCTTCAGGAGGATAAGATACCTGGGACCGACCTCTGTTTTTTGTTTGTTTTATGGGCCCTATTTTGCCACCCTCATGTTTTAGCCCATACGGCACTCCCCTTTCATCAACAAGTTGCACCTGTTGTGCACTTCTCCATCCTTTCTCAGGTCCGTGGTCCATCTTGCCCGAGACACCAGGAGGGGGGGTTAACATTTTAGAATTTGACCAGAGCTCCCTGTGCCCTTAATTTGTGTTTTTGGGACTTATTGCAAGAGCACAAAAGGGGTATCCCACTCTTTTGTTTTTCAGCCATGTTCAAGCACCTTTCTTGACACCAGGACTCGCTCAGGAGCAGTGTTACTGGGACTCTTGCTTAGAGCTTCTGTGAAGCTGAATTCTGCTATTTCTTGTGATGGAGCGCCCTCTAGTGAACGAGTTTTGAATAGCAGTGTTCTTCACTATTACTTTACATACTTGATATCAGGTATAAAGTTTATCAGGGGGCAAATAGTACATACATCTTAGAGGAAGTTGTATGGTTTAGAAAACCCATGTTCATACCCCCTATTAGTAAATTCTGGGGTAATAGAGGGGTCCTCTGTTCAGGCTTCTCATCCATTGGTCAGCGTGGAGAGCAGTTACCAAGAGTCTCTCTCTCTGAAGGACCTACCCTGTATTACACATTTCCGTTCTGCAAAAAAATAGACCATGTCCTATTCTTGTCTGTTATGCGGACCAGGACCGGCATTGTTACAATGGAACCGCGAAAAAAACTGATGTAACACGAACGTCACACAGATGTCATTCGTTTTTTTTTTTCTTTTTTGCAGACCATGTAATATATACGGTTGTGTGCATGAGCCCTAAAAGAGAAAAGAACACTGAACCTCTGATGTCACCAGATGTAAGGCAGCTATCAATGATCAACCTTTTGAACAAGCCTTAAGACATAATTTAGGATTATAGCCAAGCCAGTATCTCATCTGCAGACAGCTGTTGTTGTGATTGCCCCTCAGACTTCTCACATTTGAGGGTTTGCTACAATTCTGTCCAGTCTACAGGGGTGCACCACCAATGAGGCCAGGTGAGGCGATCGCCTCAGACAGCACCAGGTAGAGGCAAGAGGGGGGCAGCCGAAAGGCTAGGTGCATCCCTGACAGTCTTGGCAATCCTCTGTGAGCTAAACAGTTTGGAATCCAGACTGCTACATTTGACCTGCGCTGATACACTGTAACAAACTGTCACGACAGGAGTGAGATGTGCTCACAGCAGAGCTCTCGTCCCGTTGGACAGTGGGCACCATATACTGTGTCCATCAACTCACTACCACCCTGCGCCCACTAATTTAACCCTTTAGGAGTTAAATACTTCATATTTAGTTTAGTTTTTGTAGACTTTAACGATGGATCCTATTCATTTCAAAGTGGATCATCAGCTTCCATCATGATCCCTCTAAAACAACTTTGTGACCCAGATTAACCAAGACAATGTGATTTGTGTCAAGGGAAGGAGTAGAGCGAAGGAAACCGAGCGGAGGATGATGCTGTAATGAGCAGTTAATGAAGGTAATTAAAGAGGGATCCGGCGCTGCCACATGCGGTAACACCGGTTACATAACCAGGATGCTCTATAATGAGATAAATGGGTTTTATTCATTACAGGATTACAGACCCCAGTGCCCTACGTACGCTTTACACATGCTAGACACTAACAGAGGACAAACTACACGACGTAGGACATGCCATTCAGTCTGACAGGTGGTGGTCCAATACTGGGGTCCACACCACACCAGTAGACTGATGGGCGCACAGCCTGGTTCCTGCCATGTGCTATGTCTGGCAGAGCTGGCAGTTCTCTCAGGCCCACATAGACTTGCATGCTATACATAGTCATACCTCCTGTATGTTGAAAGAAAACAAAGCGAAACAATTCCTATGGCATATGTCTCAAAACACGTCCAATCCTGCCCAGTACCATTGTGCCCAGTGCCGGACTGGGGTTCCTTGGACCCACCAGAGGATATTATTCTCAAGGCCCAACCCCTGTATTATCAATAAGGTCTAAGAAATAGACCCTAGCGGCAAGTGAATGGCTCCTGGACATTTGGAGCCCACCATGGTATCAGAGCCTGGGCCCACTGGAGGATTGCCTGATACTGGTGGGCCAGTCCTTCAAAAAAAGGATACCCTCTTAGTGCAACCTCCTATTATTAAGCTTATTGTCTTCCCTCATAATAAAGGGGAATTGAACGTCCACCGGACATTCAGGAGGGGGACGCATGGCAATACAAGTATTGCCATTGCCCTTTCTTGTAGAGGTCACCGGGATGGACTTTATTCTGCCCGGTGATTAGTTTAGGCGGGAAATTATTTCCCGCTCTTTTAGGATCACTGGGCAGAGATTTTATTCTGCCCAGTGATTTAGTTGTCATTGGTCAATATGATTACCCTATGGTGTCACTGACCTTAGTGACATTGTTGTCATTGGTCCAAAGTGAGGGGTTTTGACTTTAAATAGCGGCGCTCCATGGGTCAGCTTTGCCTTTTGTCCGGAGTTGCCCGTGGAGCCGGTCCTTGTCAAGCCCCTCCCTCCCAAAGTTAAAGGGGTTGTCCGGGTTCAGAGCTGAACCCAGACATACCTTTCAATTCACCCAGGCAGCCCGCCTGAACAGGGCATCGGAGCATCCTATGCTCCGATGCCCTCCTTTGCCCTGCGCTAATTAGCGCAGGGCAAAGGAATTTAGCCCGGTTCCGGTGACATACTGGGCTCTGCCAGGCGGAGGCTTCCGCCCGGCAGTGAGCCCGGTGAAGTCATCGGCGCTGATGGGCGGGCTTTAGCGCTGCCCTAGCCATTCAAACGGCTAGGGCAGCGCTAAAGCCGGCCCATTACGACCGGTGACGTCACCGAACTCACTGCCGGGCGGAAGCCTCCGCCCGGCAGTGAATGTTTACAAACAAAAGAGCCCTTGCCCTGCGCGATCCAGCGCAGGGCAAGGGAGGGCATTGGAGCATGAGATGCTCCTATGCCCTGTTCAGGAGGGCTGCCGGAGTCAAAACCTGGGTATGTCCGGGTTCAGCTCTGAACCCGGACAACCCCTTTAAAGGGTTTCTGTCACCAGATTTGGGCATACTAAACAGGATGGCATTTGCAATGTGCAAATGCCACCTGATGCCCAATCTGGTTTTCTTACAGTAATTAGATCATCCGTTTTCTTAAAAAAAGCACTTTTATAATATGTAAATTAGGCGTACTAGGTGCAAGAGGCGTTTACCTTGCACCTAGTAATCGCCGTGTTCCTACCTCTAGTGCCGCCTCCTTCTTCCTGATTGACAGGGCCAGGCAGCTTGCTCGATGAGCTGCCGGCCCTGACCTCGATCGAAATCCCGCGCCTGCGCCGTGTAGGCTAAATTCTGCGCAGGCGCAGATAGTTCACCCGGCCGCCCGGCTCCTGCCTCTCTCACTGCGCCTGCGCCGTGCGGAGTAAAAGCGGCGCAGGCGCAGTGAGTTCCGCCGGCTCCCGGGTCTCACTGCGCCTGCGCCGCTTTTACTCCGCACGGCGGGGCGCAGTGAGAGAGGCAGGAGCCGGGCGGCCGGGTGAACTATCTGCGCCTGCGCAGAATTTAGCCTACACGGCGCAGGCGCGGGATTTCGATCGAGGTCAGGGCCGGCAGCTCATCGAGCAAGCTGCCTGGCCCTGTCAATCAGGAAGAAGGAGGCGGCACTAGAGGTAGGAACACGGCGATTACTAGGTGCAAGGTAAACGCCTCTTGCACCTAGTACGCCTAATTTACATATTATAAAAGTGCTTTTTTTAAGAAAACGGCTGATCTGATTACTGTAAGAAAACCAGATTGGGCATCAGGTGGCATTTGCACATTGCAAATGCCATCCTGTTTAGTATGCCCAAATCTGGTGACAGAAACCCTTTAAGTTATCTATGTACAGGTGTTGTAATCCCGTTATGGGATGGACTGATTTGTGACTGATGAATTTTTGAGCTTGAGTTTATGACTAAGCTCTTGTTTTTAAGTTATTTATATATTTAAGGTTCAAGTCTTGGTGTTTTTATTATTATATATTTGTATGTGTTTTAATTATTTTATTATGCATATATATACTTTGTATTGCCATGCCATTGATAGGGTATGCCATAAATGTCCGATAGGTACGAGTCCCACCCTCAGGACCCCTTCCTATATAAAGTGGATCCCAGAAGTGAATGGAGAGCAAGACGTCACTACATTGTGCCAAGCCACTGTAGGTGACTATGTGGGTAATGTTTGACTTCAAGGGGTAGTCTCATCTGGGATATTGATGGCATATCACTAGGACATGCCATCAATATCAGATAGGGGTGGGTTCCACCTCTTCGACCTGCTCCTATCTCCAGAGTGGTCCATGGCTTGCCCTCCATTCACTTCTATGGGACTTTAGAAAGAAACTAAGTGAGTGCCCCCCGCTATTTTCAAAAGCCCCATAGTGGTGAACGGAGAGTAGTCGCCCATGCGCAGCAGCTCTCTCATCACTTCGGGGGCCTCATTCTGGGGTAAGGACAAGTCCCAAAGGTGGGATCTGTCCCAGATGGGAATGCCCCATTAAAAAAGAACTCCCGACAATAATTTTATTCCATGTCCTGCTAGAAATGTACATGATATAATCTGTAGTGAACGTCATTTTCTTACCAGTGTCTGAATTTTTGACTTATATCATCCTGAAGTTTCTTATCTGTGTCATGTGACTAGGAATTAGACCCACCAACTCACACAGAGACTTATGTGTGGACAGGAAGTCTAATTCTCTATGTATTCCTATGAGACTGAAAGTGAGGCTCCCATAGGAATGAATAGAGCAGTTACTGGCTTTCTGTCCTGGGTCAGTTGGAGGTCAGGGAGTTGGTCACATGACCCAGCTACAATAAGAAGAGAGGTTTTTACTCACAGAAACAGTCACTGATAAGAAAATGACATTCACTACAGATTATATCATGCACCTTTCTAACAGGTCAGAGAATAAAATTTTTGCGGGAGTTCTTCTTTAAGCCAGCTTTCTAGGACATTATAAGGGTAGACTATAGCATCTAGGCGTTAGGTATTTTGGCAATGAATGGCACTAACTTGACATTGTGTATACATGCAGTGAATATATGTCATATGACATGTATCTAGGTAGGGACCTTGCAGCTACTTTTATCCTTTCCACAGTGGTATTCCTCAGTAGACCACAGTAATACAAGCTCATTTTAGGTTACCATTTTATTTTGGGTTGCCTTCCTTGAGGTTCTTAAACTTTAGCCTCTCAACTCGTATATTTTATACTCTTTTCAATGGCTAGCCAATACAGAATTTCTGAAAATCTAGCACTTATCTGGTCCCATTTATGATATATTAAAGGATTAATTCTTGCCCCCCCCCCGGCAGTTACCAGTATTCTCTTGGGTAAGCATCCAGCAAGTGTTTAATGTTCTTGCAGCGCCACCACAGGACAAACAAAGTAATGCACAGTTTTCATGAGGGCAGGACTGGGAACTTAAAGCATCCCTGGAAAAATCTAAAAGTGGCGCCAATGTTGTAGGTGGATCCAAACTGGCAGAAGGTTGGTCACCACAAGTAGATGGGGTCGATACAACTTGTCAGGGTCAGTAATACCATAGTGCAGCACAGAATACTATCCCACATAACCAAATACCACAGTGCAGCACAAAAAACCCTCCCAGAAGCTGTCCCTCTGTGGTGGCCATCAATAGCTGCCATGTTCTGACCTCCTCCAGTTGTCTCTAAGATATGGAGCAGGGAGCTTAGGAGGTAAGATGTGGGGCCACAACACCAAGCTAGCTCTATCTAAAGCATACCGCCTGGACTTCCGTTAACAATAACTGCTATAGTTTACCCTGCAGTATGTACCCGGCCAGCGGCAGTGGGCTTGGGTAGCTCTGTGGGCTTTAGGTCTATGGCCAGTCCGCCCCTGGTTCTCATTGAAATCAGTGGGCTGTCTGTGTAACACATGAAGACTCAAAGTGAAAGATGCTCTTTGCAGCCATTCTTTGCTTTAGCAAATTTAGAATTTCCTAATAAATGTGTTTTCCAAAACTAGACAACCCCTTTTTGCATTTGTGGTTAATTTTGTGCGGCCTAATGATGTTAACCTGATGAACAAAATGGCCGGTGGCAAGACCCAATGAGACAACTGTTCAAAAGAACGTTTTCCGTATTCCCAGGACTCCAGCCCTTCATCCCGTACCAGCCCTTCTGCTCTTTAATCCCAGGTAAGAGTTCATCCTGGCTGAAAATGAGATTAAATCTGTTTGTAGCTCAGGCAAATTATCCAATTTTCAATAAAGGAGGTCAGATTCCTTGCGGTTTATACTTTCTGCTGACATTGTTGTGTGTGGTGTTGTTCTCAGTTGAGATCCGATTGCTGCAATATCTGCATTAAGATAAGTGTCATTTTCCCTATTGTGTTTATCCTACTTTTCCCTGTTGTGGTTTTGCCTTCTGGAGTCTCCTGTTCGATCGTCCTTTTGGAGGAACGGGTTTTCTCTTTCTCCTGTCACTAGCTGCAGGGTTTTACAGGGTCAGTTTGTTATGAGGTTCCAGTGTATGAACTCTCCTACCACTAAGGCCTGTTCATACTGGTAGTCAGCCAGGGCCTAGTTTCAGGGATTCCTGCAGGAGGTGACCATTTCCCTTGTTTGGCCTTTTCTCTTCCCTCTTACGCTTGGTGTGGCTATACCCTCCACACCAGAGCGTGACATCTGCTAATCAACGTGTTTGAAGTTCTACATTGCATTTAGTAAAAGAGACTTTTAATACATTTACTTCTGGCCTTATTCTTCAATACTACATTTCCACTGCACTGATCTCCAAGAAGCAACAACTTGCGGGAGTACACAGTGACACAACACTTCATTAAGGCCATTATCTGGGTCTGTGGCTTTTGACCTAGAGTCTTGTTTTCACAAATCTTAGGCACGCCACCACTTTTTGGTGGGTACAAATTTGAACATTGCTGAACTTGGGAACCATGGATCCCCACTTGTGGCTCTGTCACCCAAGAGTCCTGGAAACATAAATGGGGGGCACAAAAATCTCAGGTTAGTTTGAGTCTATTTCTTGGGTTTGGATGCTTCAAAAGTTGCAGGATCATCTCAGGCAAGGCGTTGGCAATAATTTGGGAAAGGGTAGGAATAGCAAAATAAGCCCAACTCGGACTTAAATAACAGGGAGTCCTTGTAGATAAGAAGCTTTGAAGTACCCAACAACAAACACACACAAACAGGGGCCAGTCCCAATCTTGCTACCCTCCTGATGCTCTTAGGGCTTCTGTCTTCCTGTTCTTGTTAGGGGAAGCTTCAGACCAGGTCAGTACCCAGGGCCGCTGGCTTGTCATTGTCTCGATCCTTAGATATCCTGCAGGAATTCCATGGGTGTTCCTCTGGCAATCTCCAGTGGCGCAATCTTGAACAGTAGGAGCAACATCTGCTGCTAGTGGAACAGGATCCAAGATCTTACCCTCTCAGACAGGGTGAAATTGCTGACCAAGATCACTTAATTCCTGGTTCGGATCCTCCAGGCTTTGTTGCATCCAGTGGTTATGGAGATCTCTGGGCTGATAATCATGGTGTTCCCAGCCTCCAGAGCGATGATTACATCTAGTACAGGCACCATTTTGACCACACATAGCAGTCTAATTTTTGAGTTCAGAATGTTATGTATTTAGTTCTTTGTTTGGCAAACAAGCTAAACCCAGGGGGGTCCAGAGAGGGGTTCACCCAGGTTTCACTCTACCTGCCACTGTCCTTGCTTCTTTCTTCTCAACTGTCTCTGCCTTTGTCCCTTTCTCAGCCTCAGCTATGCCCCCCACCTCCATCAGCCTCATATCAGACCCCCAGCCTACATCAACTTCAGATCAGACTCCCATCTGTCATGCTCCAGTGAGGGGGGAAAGATACCACACTGAGTGTATGAGGAAAAGGGGGGGGGGGGAGAAGGAAACGGAGATTAGGCATGGAAACTAGGGAAGGAAGATGGACACCTCCTAGAGAAACCCTGACTCCAGTCCTGACAAACAACCAGTATGAACAGGCCAAGAAGGTAGGCGAGTTCATACACAGGATACCTAGGACCCTATCTGTCCCTAAAGGACCCTGAGGCTAATGTCAGGTATGAATCAAACTGTTCCTCCACCAACCTGAACAGGAGTCTCCCCTCACACCCAATCACTAAACTCAGGAAAGAGATACATACAAATAATAAAAAATACAAAAGGGAAAGAGGACCCTAAACTTTCCAGTAGCAAATGGCAGCAACGAGAACTCCGGTGAGAACCGAAACACACACAGACCACAGAGACAGCTGAAAGTCTAAACCACACAGCATGGTAGGAGAAGCAACACTAAATAGGGAAGGATAAATGACTAAACACCTACACCTGAAAGAGGAGGGTGTGGTGAATGCCAGCAATAATAACCAAAAGGAAAACATGTCAGATCAAACCACATGCTGCCAGCCTCACTGACCTCGTGCTAACTGCCTCAGGAAAGTCCGTATGTCCCGACATGTCCATGACACCATCAGACCTCCTAGCCTCAGATTAGACCCCAATCAGACCCTCCTTAGCTTCAGATCAGACTCCCATCAGACCCCTACCCTCAGATCAGACCCCCAGCCTCAGATCAGACCCTCATTAGATCCTCCCCAGCCTCAGATCAGCTCGCATCAGACCCCCCCATCCTCAGATCAGACCCCCAATAGGCCCCCTAGCCTCATATCAGACACCCAGCTTCAGATCGGAGCCCCCCCAGCCTCAGATCAGCCCCCATCAGACCCCCTAGCCTCAGATCAGACCCCCCAGCCTCAGATCAGACCCCCCAGCCTCAGATCAGACCCCTAGCCACAAATCAGCCCCCCAGCCTCAGATCAGACCCTCCCCATCCACCACTAGCCTTAGATCAGCCCCAATCAGATCTCAGATCAGACATTTAAAATAATTAAATACCTCTCCAGCTCCGGACAGCGCTGGCACTTGGCAGATTCACTTACCCTTCCTGGAAGCGGTCATTAGTATTTTCACACTATGTTCTGGCAGGGGGCCAGGGGCCACATGAAATGATCCCGCATACGACCCGCAGGCTGGAGATTCCCCACCCCTGCTCTAGGAGCTAGCAGAGCTACAGCCGTTGTTCCCCTCAGAAGAACTGGAACAAGCATTACTTAACAAGCAAATAATAAAACAGACAATAATTAAAGACACAGACACTTCCCTGTGTAAATAAAATTGGCTGCAATGTTTATTTAAGGTTAAATAATAAATAACAACCAGAATTAAATATAAATGAAATAATATATTCTTTAATTAAATAAATAGTTAAAACCACCATATCATACCTCAGTCATAAAACAAGTCTTCCCAGTAAAGGCACCCCTACAACAAACATCGCAAATGAACAGGGGGACCTCAAGCTGACCCCATCTCCTTAGGTTCAATACCTGCAATAAAAGACTCCACATACATATAAGAAAATTCAGATGGAAGGGGAGAAACAGAGAGAACTCCAAAAACCATACAATAATATACATATAACATTGTAATTAATAAAATAGCTCTTAGGGAGTGTGCTGCCATGTGTCCCCCAGAGCAAAAGCTCTGTGGGGCTTTGACATTCACAATGCACCTCCAGTATTGGTTACATTGACTCATAGGCCCCCGTTGCAGTTCTTAACTGAATAATTGTATGGGTGCACCAGCGCACAACTTGGATTCTCCATAAAATTATATATTTAGAGCTCAGGGACAACCACAGCAATGCACAGCGGTCAATGTTCTTCTATAGAATACAGTTCAACAGTCCTTACACCAGGTACCCTTTTGGCATAATGTTGTGGACTTACTCCACCGCTCCCCTCTTACAATCCTCAGTTATGGGGCTGGTACACAGGTTGGGCAGGTCTGGCTCTGTAATGTGACTTTAGTTTGCAGCCTTCTACCCAGTTCTTCCTCTCTGACTTGAGCAGGACACACTTGGAGGCTAGCTTTCCCCCCTCCTAGGTCTGCAGACACCTCTGTTTCTGTCTATTACAGTATAAGACTTATCCCTTTTCAGGCTTAAAAACCTTCCCCAGCTGTCTTCTGATCTTTGGTTCCACCTCCTTCTTGCTGTACGCAGAAGGAGTGAAGCTTCTCTAGGATTTACATGTCTTCATGCAGTTATCTGGTGGGGTTTACATTTTTTTCTACTTTCTGGAAAAGGGCAGAAACTTGCGCTATTCTATGTAGAGCGAAAAGAAGAATTACACAGTGCCCATATGTGATGCAGGACAGGACCTCCAGCGTGAGATAAACTTTTTGTAGCTACTCTGCACTTTGACCACAAGATGAGGATCCTGTAAGAAGAGACCCAGATGGACCTCAGTGCAAGTTTGCAACCATAGATCTAGAGTGTACTTAATGTATTCTGATAAGTCAGGTCTCCCAGGCACCACCATTGTATTATTTGTTAGGACAGGATGTTCCCCTCCATGTTCCGTGGCCTCTCAGTGTCCCATACCTCAGGGCTGCAACTCTTGAAATTTGTCTTCTCTTTTTAATTTGTTGATTTTCTAGATGTACAAGTGGGTGACGCATGGTCGTAAAGGCCCTTTTATATGGGCAGGCAATTATCTCCTCTGTATGGGGATGAATGATCGCTACTGCGTTTTGGCCCAAGTAAAAGTGTCTTACAATTTTAAGGCAATTCAATTATGATAGATTTTTTTAACTGAGTGCCACATTTAAAACCTCATGCCGGCATCCTTAAAGGGGTATTCCCATCTCACAAATGTAGTTTGTATAGTTAGATATAGCCATACCAATAGTATTACTAATAGAATGTATTTATATAAAATGTACCGTTTAGAAGATTTCCCTATTTGTATTTCCATTGTGCCACACACATCAGTCAGGCCGTTGCCCCTAGTTACGACCACCGTGGCCATGTAGTAGTGGTGGCCGGCTTGCTCTTGTTCAAACCCGCTCTGAGGTAACTGCTGTATTGTGAACGCACATTACATGAGCATGAGGAGACACATCTTAGGGTTGTAGCATTGTTGTCTGTGCTTCCAAAACGCAGAGAAACGGATCCTGTTCCAAGATCAATTCATCTCTATGGAGCAGGATCCGTTTATAAAGTCTGTGTTTTGGACGGATCCTGACCATTGTGTTTTGGACAGGTAGCGTCCAAAATGCAGATTTGAAAATACCCTAAGATGTGTCTCCGCATGCTTATACAATGTGTGTTCACAACACAGCAGTTACCTCAGAGCAGGTTTAAAAAGGAGCAAGCTTACCACCACTACTACATGGCTGCGGTGGCCGTAACTAGGGGAAACGGCCTGACTAATGTGTGTGGGACAATGGAAATACAAATAGGCAAATCTTCTAAACGGTGCATTTTATATAAATACATGGTAAGCAAATGGCACCAACTAAAACTAAAAACCTTAAACTCTAAAAATAAAAGACACCAAACAATTTTTAAATGGAATAAAAATGGCCGAAGTGGTTTATTATTGGTAACACGATAAATCAATAAATATTTTAATAAATAAATTAATTAATTAAATAATTTTAATAAATAATTAAAACCATGAAACCATCACAATATCAATCAAAAAGAACCACGGTATTAACCACGATCCACTCAACATTAGCTGAGTGATCCAGCCCCACTAATAAAGCACATCGACAAAGAGTCCAAATTAAGGGAGGGAGGGTGGGCGCCATTCAAATCTTCACAAGACTGTCCCTGAAATAGCAGCGGACCCTTGTATATAAAGGGGATAAAGTTCCCGCAGCAACTGCAACCACAAATCACGGAGCCAGAAATCTCCCCCAGCAACCAGCAACAGCCAATCAGAATCCAGCTTCAGCCTCACAGCTTCATCTTCAGACCGGTCAGAACTGGATCTTCATGTTTTAAACTTCTGAGGTAAATTTACCTGTAAAATAAAAAGGCGGGAAAGACAGACAGGGAAAGAAAAAAGGGGGAGGGGAGAAGAGGCAGCCATACACGTAAACCCTAACCACAAAAAATTGGTGCCATTGCTCCCATGTGTCCCCCAAGCTAAACGCTCTGGGGGGCCCTGACATTCTATTAGTAATAATATTGGTACGGCTATATCTATACAAACTACATTTGTGAGCCGTGAATACCCCTTTAAGGCAGTGACATATCCCAGACTGAACACATGTGTGTCATGGCCTGAGGTAACAAAACACGTTTACTGGCCACGTTCATTCCACGTTTTGCAGAATGCACCGGCTCTATGATAAAATTGCCTATTTTTTGCGGGGCCACAGAACAGAACTACACCGCATGTTGTCCTCATCTTTTGCGACCCCATTGAAATGCGGAATGGATGCAGACCCAGAACTACGGACGTGTGAATGGAACCTTAGACCGAGGCTCCCAGATCCATTATGGCTGTAGGAAGCCTTAAACTATTTTACCATGTTGGAAAAAAGAGACATAGCCTGCAAGTCACACTATTTACCAGTGCCAGAAATGTCTCTTTAAGAAGGTTATCCTTTTTTTATTTTATTTTAAGCACTTATTGACATATACTGCAGCGTTTTACAGACATTAGCATCATTATGTCCCCCATGGGGCTCACAAACTAAGTTACAAAAACATATCCATACCGTCCAACTTTTTAAAAACAAGGAGGATCAATTGCAGCGGCGTGCCACAGCAAATTTTATAATAAGCCACACCTATAATGCCACCCAATGCATACCTATGCATATCTAATCCTGCTCAGCTCCCTTAGTGCCTCCACCCAGAAGTCGTATCTATATTGTACCCCTCACACTAGTAATACCCACATTGTGACCCCTTCACACTAATAATGCCCACATTTTGCCCCCCGTCAGTAGTTATGCCCACATTGTGCCCCCTCACACTAGTAATGCCCATATTTTGCCCCCTCTCAGTAGTTATGCCCACATTTTGCCCCCTGACAATAGTTATGCTCACATTGTGCCCCCCCCCAGTAGTTATGGCCACATTGTGCCCCTCTCAGTAGTTATGCCCACATTGTGCCCCCTCACACTAGTAATACCCATATTTTGCCCCCTCTCAGTAGTTATGCCCACATTGTGCCCCCTGACAATAGTTATGCTCACATTGTGCCCCCCCCAGTAGTAATGCCCACATTTTTCCCCCTCTCAGTAGTTATGCCCACATTGTGCCCCCTGACAATAGTTATGCTCACATTGTGACCACCTTTGTTAATAAAAAAAAAACAACTAAATACTCACCTAGGCATTCCCCCGATGATCGAGCACATCCTTCGCTCCCCAGCAGGCATGATGTGGTTACACATTGCGCTAGGAGAAGTACACTGCTTCCCGGCCTGTCCGCTGCTCCTACACAGCCCATCAGAGTCATATGTGACCACATCATGCCTGCTGGGAGCGCAGGCACCTGAGCTGAAGGGTGAAGTAGGGAGAGGACGCCAAAGGAGGCAGAGACAGTTGATAGACAGCGGGTTATACCTCGTCCCTCCGGGGACTGCGGGACAGCCACTGAAATCCAGGATGGTGGGAAAGTATGCTTATCCCCTATCTACAGGCTAAGGGATGTGTGTCTGATCATTGGGGGTCCAGCTGCTGAGGATGAGACTAGGACCTCTGTGTTCTTTGTCTGAATGTAGCTCTATGGGACTGCAGGAGAGAGCCAAGCACAAGTCCTCAGCTACCTCCGGCAGAGTAGCGGCGATCTGACTACCGCTGATCAGATAATTATCGGAGGATAAGTGCTTGTAATGGGACAACGCCTTAAAATTCTGGTTCTCTTTTACATTTTAGGTGTCACGCTATTATAAGCTATACGACAGAATATGATGACCTACTAAAAGACCAATAGGGGGCACTGTACAAGTAAAAGCCCGTCCATCAGCTTACTGAATTTTCTTCTGGCAGCATATCCAGCTTACAAGCTAAACTAGAATGCAGACTGACTAGCGGTTTTGTAAGGCCTCATGCACAAGACCACATTTGGTATCAGTGTCTAATCCACATTTTTGAGGATTGCACACAAACCCATTCATTTCTATAGATCTGCAAAAACTGAAAAAAAAAAACAAAAAAACACACAATGTTCACATCTGTTCCGTACCACAAAGACATAAAACATGTCCTATCCTTGGCTGCAAAATGCAGACCATGGACCCACTGAAGACACAAAAAAAAGACAGACACAACACAGACGTCATCCATGTTTTTCAGACCGCAAAAAAAGATACGGTTGTGCATGAGGCCCAAAGAAGATGGCGCAAAGGAAAACTGGCTTAGTTGCCCATAGCAACCAATCAGATTAATCCTTTTATCTTCCAAAGGAGCTGTGAAGAATGAAAGGTGGAATCTGATTGGTTGCTATGGGAAACTAAGCCAGTTTTCCTTTATGTCATTTTTGACAAATCCCCCTCCCAATGACTTTACGCCAGGGGCTACATGGTATCGTGTAACCATAGAAAATCTAGCAGTATTGGGTGTTTTTCACAATTCTGGTCTCAAGTCATGCTGAAAATCAATTCATTTCCATTATGTTTTGAGGTTGCACTGCTACATGGTGATTTTTGGTTTCGTGACACTCTTCACGGTGTAGCTTTATTCTTAAGCCCTATTCAGATGACCGTATGGCTGCCGTGCTCGTGTTACGAACTGCAAACAGCATGTTCAACATACACGGGCAGCGGCCCTGTGAACGCGATCTGCAACATACTTCAAAAGATAGGACATGTTCTATCTTTTGTGCAGCGGAGACACAGATCGGAAGCCCATGGAAACACTATGAAGAGCTTCTGTGGGCTTCTGATCCGTGCCTGCGCAGTGCAAAAGATTGAACATGTCCTATCTTTTGCGGATCACGGACCCTTTCAAGTCAATGGGTCTACACCACAGCACAGAGTTCACACGACCTGTGCCCTTGTATGTTGGACATGCTGTTTGCTGTCCGTATAGTGGACGCAACGCCAATACTATCGTACTTAGACGCACACCACAGACAGTTTTCAGGCTGCTGTTTTCCCCATTGTGGTCCGTGAAAAGACTTTCAACACAACCATTAGGGCAGGGACTCAGCAACCTTAGGCACGCCACCTGCTGTGAAACTACAACTCCCAGCATGCACACTTACTCAGCTGTTCTTGTAACTCCCAAAGAAATGAAAGGAGAATTCTGGGAGTTGTAGTTTCAGAAAAACTGTAGTGCTGGAGGTTACTGATCTCTGCATTAGGGCTCATGCACACGAATGTGTCAAAACACGGATGCCGTCCTTGTGCCTTCCGCAATTTGTGGAATGGAACGGGCGGCCAATTATAGAAATGCCAATTCTTGTCTCAAAACGGACAAGAATAGGACATGATCTATCATTTCTGCGGGGCCACAGAATGGAGCAAAGGATCTTTTGCGACCCCATTGAAGTGAATGGCTCCGCATCTGAGCCGCATTTTGTGTGTTCGTGTGAATGCGCCCATAGGGGATACTCCCCTCTTGAACAACCCTCACTCACTACAGTGTAAGAGTATGTTCACACAGTGCCTTTTTTACACAGTCTGAAAAATCTGTTCAGGAAATGGAGAATGCAGGGGATCTAGCCTCGCATAGAAAAATCCGCTATGTGTGAACTATGGCTTGGACGGCAAAATACTTTTTTGTGTGCGTGTGTATTGTGTGACCATACCCCAACACCAGTGCACAATATGGACATTGCCAGGTTTTAGTTCCAAAAGCACAAAAATTCACGTAAGGCCGAGTTCGTAACGAGCACTGTAATGCTCAGATCCCCTGCGCTTGCATGGGCGCAGCCATCCGGATCCGTCATCCTCACCCGACGGATCCGGATGCCTGCGCCCATTTGAGCGCAGGGGATCTGAGCAGTACAGTGCTCGTTACGAGCACGTTCGCTCAACTCTGATCAGGAGCCAAAACCAGGTTTGGGTCAAAAACACAGAACAGGTGCAGATCCTTCCATTATGCCTTACTTCTGCGGAGGCTTCACTCTTGGTTTTGGCTCCCAGTCAACGATGATCAAATAACTGAAGTGTAAACTCATCTGAAACTGACAATACCCATAGACTCTCATCAAGACTGCTCTGGAGCCGCTGATAAGGAAGAGCGGGATTCCATCAGACTGGACACAGTCGTGGGGGAGGGGAAGGGTCTCCTTGGGGCATTACCTGATTTAACTGTCCAGTTGCTGGGATCAGATTTCAGATGACTGTACTGACGGTTTACGATGACCTGTCCTACACGCCTTTATTGCTAAACTATCAGTGCTTTCCAAAAATATAGCAAAAAGCCTGCATGCTCAAAGCCAAATTTGGGGGTAAGAGCTCATTTACACTGGCAGTTTTCTGCCAGGATCGAGCACCAATATAGCAATTCAACGAGTCCCTTATTAGCAGGAAGCCATTATCACTGCAGGCGAACATCGTTCATTTGCATACTGTGAAATTATGATTGAAGGGTCTGCATAAAAGATGCCACTGGCTGTCATCTTCCCACCGAGCAACAGGCAGATTTTAAAAGGTGTTTTATAGGGAGAATTGAATAAGGCAGCATTCCCAATCTTCAGACCACGGAACCACAAGTGCTGGACGTGCACACCCCACAGCACAGTGCGGACCTGCTGACTTCAATGGGTCCACGATCCACAAAAATGCAGCCAGAGATAGGCCATGTCCTATCATTTGTGGTGCGAAGGAATGGACTCATAGGCCCTTCCAGGTCTGTGCCTCCACGCCACAGAAGATAGGACATGTCCCACATCTTGCAGATCATGGACCCACTGAAGTCAAATGTGTCCACACTGATATATGCAGCTGGTGCTTGTGCCTTGCAGATCCAGGACTGGTAGAGGTGAGTGATTGCCACAGGGACTGATGGCTAGGAGCAGAGATGGTGGCACTGGAGGAGCTGAGAGCATAGGACTGATGGCATGGGAGGGGTGGGTGATGTCAGAGTACGGATGACATAGGAGCACAGCTGAAGCCATTGATTAGCACATGTAGATATTGCTTCCTGCCTAGCAGGTACTGGCAACAGTACAGCTTTTTTTGTTTTTATATTTAATCCCCGGACCCTGTCTGGCCACATAAAGAGGGCTTCTCAGGGCCAACCTCAGAACAGACTTCTCCAGTTCTTGCAGCGCAAAACATGAGATCGGAGGACATTATGAAACACTGGTCAAAGAATTGGATGGCGCAACAAAACAAACCACAAACTTGCAAAGATCTGTTCAAATTTTATTGTATCTGCAGTAAAACCAGCATTAAAAACATTTCTTGCCCAGACACATTTTTATTGCAGTTCAAACACGTGATCTTACAGAAGCTGGAAGACCTACAAGATCTTCCACCCATTGGAATCAAATCAGGTGGTAACCAAACCTTTCACCCCCAGTGATCATAGTGGTTAGGACCGACGTGTTCAATACATGCCTACCTATACCTTGGTGGTCAAGGACCTCTTAAAAGCCAACAACCACTGCTGTTGAAAAGTTCCATATAGACCAAGTTTTTGACACCATTGTAGTTTAGAAGCATAGCCCGGAAGAATGGAGCCGGGCTACGCAAAGTGACCTTAGAGGCTTGTTGGATTCCTGGATGTGAACAAAGACCCAAGCAAGATAAGCATATAAATAGCACAATACTGCCAGGCAACCATGTCATTAGTCTCAGATAGCAGCCTAGCATCTACTCCACAGCCATATCTGGTAAAGGTTTCCAGAAGACCTCTTGATCTACAAAAGGAAGGCTGTACAATGACAATTTGTTTCAGCGGACCAGCACTTTTGGGTTCTATTAGACCTGTTTTACCAATAGATGCCATGTGTATAGCTTCGGTGTTCTGTCTCCTTCTTCAAAGCATAATTCTTCCCTCCATTATTATCCCAATATTCGGTGCCCTGGCACCAAAAGCAAATACAAAACTCAGCCCGCTTGGTGCCCAGAGGTAGCGGAAGTCTGAAAGAGAAAGTATCCGTCTCCCCTCCTCCATAGGGATCACGGAGATAAGAGCATGGGAGATCATAGTTACTTTTCCAGTTATCGTAGCTGACCCGAAGAGTTACTCGTTTCTCGTAGCCAATATTGTGTACGCGCACCGTACCGGCCACGGCCGCTCCCTGAACGGCACATTGCTCCAGACAAACCTGCTGCTGTGTGAGCCTAGCCCGGAAACTGGAATAGTCTCGAGTTGGGGGCTGAAAGTCCAAAGTGTACGTAGAGGTGGAAAGTGGCCGAAGAGCTCTCAACGAAGCCAAGGTAAGCACCAGCGAATCTTCTTCAAAGAACGGACGAGAGAAGTGACGTACTGTGGTGAGGGCCAGTCCAAGAGCATCGGCAAAGACTACTCCCTTTTTACGCAGTTCTGGAGGGCGAGGAGTTGGAACTAGACATGGCCGGAGCGACTTTGTTGTAGGGAGACGCAAGTGGTGTGGAGTGGGGGGTTGAGACACAAGCACATGGAGAAGTCGCCAGGCATTGTGTAGGTAGAAGTGAGAAACCCTAGGAGAAGAGATAGACATGTTAATGACCCATGTAAAATGCAGAAATCACATGTTACCTCACAGCACTCACAGTTGTTTGGCAGCCATATATACAATGAACACCATAGCTCCATTTCAACTGCAGTGAGGAGGAACGTGGGGGCTCAGGACCCCGATTAAACAAGGCTCATCCGTCCAGTCAATACAATGATGCCTCCACCCTGTGCCACTCATTGCCCATACAGTACATGATTTAATTTATACTTTTAATTCCAACCCACAAAGCCCTCAACAGTGCTGCACCCTTTACATCATCTTCATCTTCCACCCCACCCATGCTCTGTTCATCAAACCACCATAATCCAAGCCCCTCACGCCCATCTCCAAGACTTCTCCACAGCTGCACCAGTTCTCTGGAATGCGCTATTCTGGAGAATCTGTTTAAGGGTCCATTCACACATCCTGTTTTTCTTTCCTGATCTGCATCTGCATTTTTTCAGGACTAATTAAAATGAATGGATCCGCATCAGGTAAGAAAAACAGGACATGTGAATGGAGCCTCCCTACACCCACATCTCTTTAGGGTGACCTATCACATCCCCCTAGTCTAATTCCTCTCCATTCACCCAGTTTGATATTATCCCTCAGATCCATCACACCCATTGCACTCAGAAGCACTACAGATACCAGCTGGTGCATAATACAGCTTTATATGTCTTCTATTTAGATAAAGGGGTTGGCCCATCAGGGACATTGATATGTCCTCAGTGTCAGATAGGTCCCACCATCTTCAGAAGACATTCTCCTTCCCCCACCTTGTCTGTAAAAATAGGTGACTTTTATGGTGCCCGTGAAGGGGGACTGGGGGTTAAAGTGTCGTGATTTTTATTTTTTTTAATTTATTTTTTTTTTTAGGCTGGTGGTACTTGACTAGATTATCTTTGTGGTAATTATCATTTACAGCTCACAGTAAATGCTGGTAATGAGTTCTTATCAGTAGATTGAGCTATAGACATGTATTACCCATCATTACCATTCATTATGGTTTTCCAATTGGGATAGGTTGTCCAGAAAAAAAAAAAAAAAAAAAAAAAATTCTGGCAACCCTGCCCCCAACCAACAAAATGAACGGACCACCCTTTATTCATCAGCTATGGGAGTTCCAAGAATAGCAGAGCATTGTCCCGGCTGTTTAACCCCATCTAACAGCGGTGAAAGGAGAGGTGGCCAAGCTTGCCCGGCGCAATCTTCATTCACAGCTATAGGATTTCTAAAAACATCCAAGAGTGCTCCCATAGTGATGTATGAAGGGCACACTGTACATGCATGGGGCACTCTCCTTTACTTTAGGCACCTGGTTCTGGAGATAGAAGTGGGTTCCTCCTATCTGACGCTGATGGCAAACCCTAGCGATATACCGTGAATATCGTAGACAGGCCAACCCCTTTAATTATTGATTACTCATGGTCCATCTGATTATAAAACACTGAGGAATATATTAATGTTATACAAAGACCATAGTGGTTTAGTGGTTATTATGGTGCCAGGCACCACTGGAGTCCCAGGTTTGACTCTGACCTAGGACAACACCTGCATGGAGTTTGTATGTTCTCCCCCTGTTCACATGGATTTCCTCCTTCAACAAGCGACGACAGCTAAAGCGCTGTGGAATAGGTCAGCACTATAAAAGCAAATAAATCAGTCCAGTAAGGGATAAATATCCTGTGTTGGAATACCGCTTTAAATCAAGGGAAACTACAAGACATCCATATCACTCCTACCCTCATCGCTGTCCCTTCTATTACACAGGAGACCATCATAAACATTGCAGTTATATGGGAGATCACTTGCACAAAAGGGGCCTTTTTTTAATTGGGGGGGGGGGGGGGGGTTGAGTGTCAAAAAAATAAAAAAATATCGCTGTAATATTTCAGTAGACACTAACTTATGGACAGGATAAACACACAAGCAACTCACCTATTGTTAGAGAAGACAGGAGAGCCAGTGAAGCTGTGACTGTGGCCAGGGGGTCCACCGGGGGAGGGATAGATAGACAAGGTGGTACACTGTGCTGATATCCCAGAGCAGAGCGGTACGTCCCCCTCTTCTCCCACCGGCGCCCTGCGCCAAGTGATCAGCTGTGCTCCAGAGAACAGACTAAAGCCTCTCTGTGGTGTCATGTGATCTAGAGGCTTGTAGCCAGTCACAACGGACTCGTTATTTCAGCGACCAATAGAAACCGGACCGTCGGTGTAGAGGGTGGAGTTAGCGGTATTGAACCACCTGGGAGCGCTGAGAGTTCACGCTGCGGTTCTGCGTCATCAGTGTGATCTGCACGTGTTCGCCTGGTGCGATCTGTGATGGGCAGTAATCTCAGGTATATTGGAGGGAGGTGACAGCTCAGGGAAAGTTGGGTGTTTTTCCACACAGGATTCGCTATTAACTACTGCTCAAGTTTCACGATTACAGCAGTAACCTAGTACTAGAGTGCCCCTATAACCAGTGCTAGAGTTCCCACTTATAAGGTGCCTATAAAACCAGTATTAAAGTGCCGCCATATATAGTGTTTATATAGCCAGCACTACAGTGCCCATAGAACCAGTACTAGAGTGCCCACATATACAGTGCCCCTATAACCAGTACTAGCGTGCCCATATATACAATGCCCATAAACCAGTAGTAGAGTGCCCATATATAAAATGCTCATAAAAACCAGTACTAGAGTGCCCACATATACAGTGCCCATATAACCAGCAGAAGAGTACCACACTATACAGCGTCCCTTTAATAAGCACTAGAGTACCACCATGTACAGTCATGGCCAAAAGTTTTGAGAATGATACAAATATTAATTTTTACAAAGTCTACTGCTTCAGTTTTTATAATGGCAATTTGCATATACTCCAGAATGTTATAAAGAGTGATCAGCTTAACAGCAATTACTTGCAAAGTCAATATTTGCCTAGAAAATGAACTTTATCCCCCAAAACACATTTCAACATCATTGCAGCCCTGCCTTAAAAGGACCAGCTAACATCGTTTCAGTGATTGCTCCATTAACACAGGTGTGGGTGTTGATGAGGACAGGGCTGGAGATCAATCTGTCATGATTAAGTAAGAATAACACCACTGGACACCACTGGCATCATTGTTTCTCTTCTGTTAACCATGGTTATCTCTAAAGAAACACGTGCAGTCATCATTGCACTGCACAAAAATGGCCTAACAGGGAAGAGTATCGCAGCTAGAAAGATTGCACCTCAGTCAACAATCTATCACATCATCAAGAACTTCAAGGAGAGAGGTTCCATTGTTGCCAAAAAGGCTCCAGGGCGCCCAAGAAAGACCAGCAAGCGCCAGGACCGTCTCTTAAAAGTGTTTCAGCTGCGGGATCGGGCTACCAGCAGTGCAGAGCTTGCTCAGGAATAGCAGCAGGCAGGTGTGAGTGCATCTGCACGCACTGTGAGGCAGAGACTCTTGGAGCAAGGCCTGGTCTCAAGGAGGGCAGCAAAGAAGCCACTTCTCTCCAGAAAAAACATCAGGGACAGACTGATATTCTGCAAAAGGTACAGGCAGTGGACTGCTGAGGACTGGGGTAAAGTCATTTTCTCTGATGAATCCCCTTTTCGATTGTTTGGGACATCTGGAAAACAGCTTATTCGGAGAAGACGAGGTGAGCGCTACCACCAGTCTTGTCTCATGCCAACTGTAAAGCATCCTGAAACCATTCATGTGTGGGGTTGCTTCTCAGCCAAGGGAATCGGCTCTCTCACAGTCTTGCCTAAAAACACAGCCATGAATAAAGAATGGTACCAGAATGTCCTCCGAGAGCAACTTCTCCCAACCGTCCAAGAGCAGTTTGGCGATCAACAATGCCTTTTCCAGCATGATGGAGCACCTTGCCATAAAGCAAAGGTGATAACTAAATGGCTCAGGGAACAAAACATAGAGATTTTGGGTCCATGGCCTGGAAACTCCCCAGATCTTAATCCCATTGAGAACTTGTGGTCAATCATCAAGAGACGGGTGGACAAACAAAAACCTACAAATTCTGACAAAATGCAAGCATTGATTGTGCAAGAATGGACGGCTATCAGTCAGGATTTGGTCCAGAAGTTGATTGAGAGCATGCCAGGGAGAATTGCAGAGGTCCTGAAGAAGAAGGGTCAACACTGCAAATATTGACTTGCTGCATTAACTCATTCTAACTGTCAATATAAGCTTTTGTTACTCATAATATGATTGTAATTATATTTCTGTATGTGATAAAAACATCTGACAAACACACATAAAAACCAGAGGGCAGCAGATCATGTGAAAATATAATATTTGTGTCATTCTCAAAACTTTTGGCCATGACTGTACAGTGCCTATATATACAGTACTATAGTGGCCATATATACAGTGTCTATATAACCAGTACTAACCACCATATACAGTGTCCATATAAACAGTACTAGAGTGCCCACTTATGCAGTGCCCCTACAATCAGTACTAGAGTACCCACATATACAGTGCTCCTATAACCAGGACTAGAGTGCCCAGTTATACAGTGCCCATATGTCCAGTACTAGAGTGCCCACATATGCAGCATTTTAGTGCACCTATAAAGTAATCCTATGAAAAGCATTATAGATTCAATATAACTCCACCCTTATAAACAGTACCAAACTGTCCCTATAAAGAGTCCAGCAGTAGAGTAAACAACTGGGTAAACTCATCTTCAAAACAGCAGGCCTTGTGGGTTGTTCCTATATATGACTAGTACCTACCAAAAGTGGTCCAAGGAAGGTCAGTCATTGAACTGCCAACAGGGGCACTTTGAAGGGCATGGGGGGAATCTAGCCCTTCCAATCCCACCGAAGAGCTCATGTGCCACAAACTGCTGGTTATGATTAAAGTTGTGAGATCACACAGGACATCAGAGTGTCCATAAGGACCACTGTCCAATGAAGACAGTGGCAATCCAGGAAGAACAAGTGGAGGATGGGAGTGGTAGTGGCGCTAGCACAGAGTATACACATGGATCATAGGGGCAATCCTCACGCCAGTACCCTCCTAGGACCATGCACTGACAGGAGGGCACATCCTTTCACACTGTGGTGTTGGGCCTCCAGCTTGGCGGTGGTTGGAGTGCCCTTGGTGGTAAGTGTCTTGGCATAGTAAAACGCTGGAGTGTGAATGATGTAATGTCCACCAAATGGTGATGGACTCAGCAACAAGCAGCACGGTTGGCTCAGTGGTTTGCACTGGTGCCTTGCAGTGCTGGAGTCCTAGGTTTGAATTTGACCAAGGAGAACATCTGCATGGAGTAGTACATCTAACAGTATCAAGGCACAGTTCCAAGGCCTACAACACAGTGCAATTCTTCCTCAAGCACGATATAAGGATAGCAGCAATGATGGGGGTTCTGGTACTCCTTCCCTGAGTCTTTCTAAAGTATCTCTGTAGAACCTTAGGTGGACATGAGGTTCTTGGTAGATGTTATTTCCTGACTGTTTAGTACAGAGTTAAGATATGGCTGGACAAACCTTCTCAGAGCTTGGAAAGGTGTGCTGCAATATTCCCTCTGCCTTAAAGATGCACAGTACCTTGCTGAATGACTCCAATGTATGGCCTTGTAGGTTCTGGACCTTCTAATCTTCCTTCTTGCTCTCTATAGCTCTTTGGATAAAGCTGCGTTCTTAGCTTTAGGTGTCTGAGAGATGGTTCACTTGGAATCAGGCCTAATCCTGAGGAGCAAGCACATGTAGGTTCTCTGTGTTCTTCACCACTAGACTCTCGACTGACTAGGCACGGACCCAGTTCCATCTCCTAGTAACCTAAAGGGGCTGAGTCAGGGTTACTAACCCTGACTTATCCATAGGCAAATACAACAGATCAGAACATTTCAATGAACCGAATAATAAAATAACAATCTACCCTTTTGCCTTTACCCTGATCTTGGGTATTACACAATGGGTATGTGAGCGGTCTGAACTCTATGTTCTATCCGCATTGTGATTTGAGATCTACAACTGTGATGATCAGATCATTATACACATGGACTACCTAGTACCTACCAACACGGGAAGAGGTCTGATCCTGCAAGTCACCTCCAGGCCCAACGAGGCTCATTTATACCAAATCTAGAAAGGCTAATTACAGCAACGAAAGTAGCAGTAAATGAACCCTAGAGGGCAATGGAAGGGTCAGCGGTGGTAAAAATAACAACCATTGTACTACAGGGTTATCCGGTCCGGAGCGGTCAGGATAACCGGCAGTTGTCCTACATCTATCTCCTGCCAAAGAAGCTTCATAGTCGGCACCAGGGTGCACAGACCTAGGTGAACCATCCATGAGTAAACCCCTTCAAGGCAAAGCCCTTTTTGGGTACATGGCTTAAAGTTATTGGAAACAATACAGCCTACACTTGTAGCACAGGAGCTTGCAATCTACTTCTTCCATATAAAGGGTAGAACTTGATATTATCCTCCATCAATGGAGCGATTTACTGACTCCATGGCCTAAGGAGCTCAGACTGCCAACCAGAGCGGGGAATGGGGAACCTGAACATATGCTGGCGGGTGACCATCGCCTTATTAAAAGCGCCAGCCCAGTCAGAGACCACCACATCCCCTGTATCAGGGGTACTCACCTGGCAAACCACAGTCTGAATCGGGGCTTGAGATGTCAGTGTAGGTCCAATATCAGAAGCAGCAGAACTAGTACTGGAAGTGAAGAGAGTATATTTTTTTTATCTTGTCTGGGGAATAAATTTTAGGAGCAGGTCTAGGGTCATCCATGTGATGTCCGAATATGTGCAGCCTTTCCACAAATTATAGAACACGTCCTATTCTTGTACGTTTTGTGGACAAGAATAGGCATTTCTATAATAGGGACCTGGGAAAGTGCGGGATTCACACAGCCATTACATAGGGTAACCAGATTTGGGTTTCTGAAAAGGAGGACACCTTTTTTTTTTGGGGGGGGTCATTGGTGTATCAGTGTATGATATGACACAAATATAACAGAAAATAAGTTAAAATGGCCTTTAGGGGTTAAAAATTAATTTAAAAAGTCACCTTTCCCTTTCCACCTTTTCCCTTTCGCGCAGCCGGTGTCTTCTTTCTTCTTTCCCCTTGCAGGACCTGCAAAAGGACCTTTGCTGACGTCACCGAAGGTCCTTTTGCAGGTCCTGCAAGGGGAAAGTAGAAAGAAAACACCGGCTGCGCGAACAAGTAGAAAAGGTGACTTTTTTAAAATTATTTTTAACCCCTAAAGGCCATTTTAACAGTTAAAATGATTTTGTTCGACTGCCTCAAACTATTTGAGTCAAACATAATACATGTATATAACAGAAAATAGTTAAAATTTAACTATTATTTTCTGTTATAACATGCATGTATTATGTTTGACTCAAACAGTTTGAGGCAGTCGAACAAAATCCCGGACGATTTTGAAATTCCCCTCGGACATTTTTTTAGGTCTCAAAAGTAGGACATGTCCGGGAAAAAGAGGACGTCTGGTCACCCTACATTACATGTCTTTTGCGAAAACCAGCCATGTGTATGAGGCCCTGGGGTCTAAATTAATTTTAAGGATATGGTCTGACATCTGATTAATTTTAGTTGTCTGGCCTGAGGTCTTAATTTTAGTAGGTGGTCTGGGGTCTGACTCTGAATAAATTGTACAGGTCTGGTCTGAGGTCTGATTCATTTTAGGTGTCTACCCCGAAAGTCTTAATGAATTTTAGGCCTGAATTAATTTTAGAGAACCTGAGATAATAATCAGGGGTAGAGTGGGATCTTTATTTTAGGGGTTGGTTTAGAATGCTAATTAATTTTGAAGGTCTAGTCTGAGGTCTGATTAATTTTGTTTCTGGCCTGAGGTCACCAATGATTTTATCTGTCAGACAGCATTTACAAAGCATTAAGAAAATTGCTTTACTTTGGCCTATGGTCCATAGACACAATGGTCAGGAGGGGACCTCAGTCACTTCTAGGGGAGAGTTTTCTAGGCATGCTGTGTGACCTGTGCAGATGTCACTGTACAAGGAAAGAATAGATAAGATGTGACAATCACCTATTGTGAATGGAGGATCCTATCTTATCTGTACACAGAGGTGATATCATTACAGGCAGGATTAGAATGACAGATAAGCAGATAACTGCAGTAAAGTGATCTGTACAGACCAAGAAGTGGCACCTATTATAGGCTTGGTGGTCAGTGCGAAAATTGCAGGATTTTATATTTTTGTATAAATAGATATTGACATGGAAAATTAAAAATCACATCACCAAAAATTCTTTAAAATATTTAAAACATAAAAATATGATTTAAAGAATAGGTAATTATCTGATGACACATTCCCTTTAATTTTAGGGGGTGGCCAGAGGTCTTAATTAATTTTAGGAACTGGTATGGCCCAAGATCTTAATTTTAGAAGTTGGTTTGGTGGTCTGAATTAAGTAACCCCTATAGATTTTCTGTAGCATACCCTCCATGTGTGAACATATCCTAAAGAAACTAGTGCAGTATTACAGAAGAAAGGATTTCTAGGCTCAAAATGGCTATTTAGACTTGATATCTATCGTCACACATGAATTTAGTCTGGCATTTGTCTGCCACTGAAAAAACACCAGTAAAAATGATGCGCTTTTTTGCACATACCTTTTTTTTTATGAGTGGTGTTTTTCTCTTTGCACGTTTGAATTGCGATTTTGGCCTTTTTTCTTTTTTGAAAGATGCCTAAAAAAAGCACACAAAACACAAAGATTTTTTTGTTTTTGTGTGGCATTTCTATGGTTTGTCCCAACTAATAGCATTCAGGCTACCTAACTCCTGAATGGTGAATTTACTTGATGTAGAGCCCCATATCTCAGGCTCAAGTGGCAGATTTCTCATCCTGTAGCCAGAGAATGCTCAATGAATGAGCGGCTCCTTCCTTTTGTCAGATAATTACTGAATGGGAAGCCAAGCTCAAAATTGTAGTTGTAGCAATGACCTGAGCAGACCCTTCCTCAGGCATCCACAATACACGGCCTCTATGGTATCCTGGCATCTGCACGCTTTTAGAGGGCTTATACATTTAGCTAAGAGCCCCGCACAATTGTGATTAATAGGGATCACCGGCTATTAGGAGAGCAGGCGACATGGGATAAGCTAGCTAGCCAGCAGTGGCCATTCATGTGCAAAGCACCATGTTATTGACAATGCGGCACAAAGACAATGAAGACGTCTCCGAGCTTGTAGACTGTAGGCCCCAGAATCTGTAAAACACATGAAGCAATAGTGGAGGACATGAAAGGTACGGGGAGACGTTGCTGCTGCTTTCTACGGCAGACATGACTCCATGTTTGTAGATCTGGCTCCGTTTGACCGCTTTGTGTTACGCCTACAGTTACACACAGCATGTGGTAAATCTTGTGCTCCTCAGGCTTCCCCGAACAGCTGTGTCAATAGGAGCCGGCCATTGTCACACACTGGAGAGGGCAATAAATAATCGCAGGGGTGGGAAATGAAAGTTGAGAAGGACACAGTGGCAAACTCTATTACCACCAACCAAATAACTACTGCACCACCCTGGGAAAACGACAAGGATTTTACTCATTCTCAAAATTGAAGGTTGACCAGAAATGGAGAAGCTGCTGCAAGAGACTTCAAGAGGAGAAAAAGCAGTAGTTTTTTGTTTTTATTCGGTATTCTTGGAAAGAGCATTGAAAGAAAAAGCAAGATGGATGCAATCATGGGAATCATTGAGAAGACGGTTATCAAGAAGCCTGACAAGACATTCTGGAGAAACCTTAGGCCTCTTTCACACGAGTGAGTTTTCCGCGCGGGTGTAATGCGTGACGTGAACACATAGCACCCGCACTGAATCCTGATCCATTCATTTCAGTGGGTCTGTGTACATGAGCGTTTCTTTTCACACATCAGTTCTACGTTGCGTGAAAAACGCAGCATGTTATATATTCAGCGTTTTTCACGCAGCCCTGGTCCCATAGATGTGACTGGGGCTTCAGTGAAAAAAGCATTGCACCCTGAAGCAAGTGCGGATACAATGCTTTTTTCACTGATGGTCGATAAGAGAGGTTGTTTGTAAACCTTCAGTTTTTTATCACGCGCGTGAAAAACGCATCAAAATGCATTGCACCCGCACGGAAAAAACTAAACAACTGAACGCAATCGCAGACAAAACTGACTGAACTTGCTTGCAAAATGGTGCGAGTTTTCCAGAACGCATCCGGACCTAATCCTTCACGCTCGTGTTAAAGGGGCCTTACTCATATGGTCACCTGAAATGAACACAGCCTTCATGACACTAAAGGGGGATGACCCAAGAACAACGTGTAACCCATCCCCAGTATATAAAAATAAAAAATCTCTGGGGTTTCATCCTCTGGGACCACCACCAATTACAAGAATGGGGGGTCCCCGAGCCCCCTGTGTGAATTGGAGCAAAGTGTGCGTGCGTGACCACCGCGCCATTCACTTCCATGAGACTGATGGATGTAGCTGAGCACCATACTCCACAAGCAGTCCCACAGAAGTGGAGTGGTGGACAGACATGCAAACTAAAGCTACATTCACACAGTGGCATCGGAGACCCCCGTTCTTGTGATTGGTGGTGGTCTTAGAGGACTAGCTAACAGAAATAATGCACAGGATAGGCAAAAATGTGGGAACATCCCCTTTAATAACTAGGACATAGGTATCATAAAAGCACTTCTGTAGTTACCACGAGGTTGGTCCTATTCTCCATGACCATGGATGGTGTAAACCTGGCACATGCAACGAAGAGCTGGAACTGACCCAAACATTTTCTGTCTTTTCCTCCTACATGAAAGTAGATTTAAAAAAAAATGCACAAGGTCCTCCTGTCCCAGGATGGACGGGGTAATCCTGTCAACTAGCACTACATATGACTTTCAGCCAGGTGATACTGAATTAAAAGGGATTTTCTCAGTACGGGCAGTATCACGGTTTTCTATTACAATAAAGCAGGAGGCGTTTTCCGCTGCTTTTTATTTGCAAATTAGACTGAAAGTAACTACACTAATGCCGTTTGCATTGGTGACATCCAAGACAATTATACAGTATCTTTACACTGCAGTAAACAATGACTTGGTGGGGGGCAGTGGAGGCAGCAGATAGCAGCAAGTTGTTTACAAGTCTTCCCAAACTGGAATACAATGGACACTTAAGGCATCATTCACATGGCCTTCCTGCTGTCCAGAGCTGTAGAAACTCTGTACGGTACCTCAGTCAAGGCCCCATGTTCTCCTGTAATAAGGCTTCCAATAGATCAAGACTCATGGATTTCGACCACCAGAAGAGAAATTCTCTATGGTTCAGGGGCGGACTGAGAACTTAAAGTGGCCCTGGAAAAAATACTAAAAGTGGTCCCGTTTTGTAGTCAGATCCAAGTTGATGGAAGGCAGGGCCAGTAATACCATATTATGTCACATTATACCCCAACAGAGCCAAATACCACAGTCCATCACATAAATACTGCCAGCGCCACAAAATACATCCCCAAAAACTTCCACTGGCCGGCCGTGAGGAGGGCTCAGGCGGCTCCCCGGGCATCGGCCCACCGGGAAATTTCCCTGTAAGGTCTATGGCCAATCCGCCCCTGGTATGGTTCTATTAACAATGTGGCCGTCCAAGGGCTATCACTGAACTACTTCTATCCAGTGTGCATTAAAGCCTGTGTCCAACGTTTTTCCTTTGTCCTTCCGCATCTAAAATGAAACAACTTTGCAATAGGTTTAATTAAAAAAATTTCCTGTGGTTTTGTTTCTATAGCTCCTCTGCAGATTGTGTGTCTTCATTGTAGTATAATCCTGCAGTCTAATTTGTCCCCCACTTTGAGGTAGTGTACGTTTTGCAGTATGACTGCGGGGTCTGACTACACAGAGCTTGCTTGTTGTCTGTTACTATGGAGAAACCTAAGCTGTTCATAAACATTCCATAAATGTTGGATGAACTTATTTTCAGCTAAACCAACTGACCCACTAAGTATATGGAGGGCCTTCCAATTTACCCCCAATGTGAGATGTTGGAGGTGATATGGATCAGGTAGATGGATTTCAACATGTCCAATCCTTTTGTTTCCAAGGAGATAAGCTGCCACCAGAGGTTCCTAGCAGTACCATTCTCCCCACATACTGGATCATTTTCCTCAATAAATAAATCACCAGGTCTAATATTTTTGACCCATTTCTTTGATTTGGTTATCTTTATCTAGTTTTAGGACTTGTGAAAATGTGTGAAAATCTGAGATGTAGTTTTAGGTCAAACTGTTGGAGAAATATAAAAAATTTCTGAAGGGTTTCACAATTTTTTTATGCACCATTGTATCTTGGGAGTAGGGTTGGGCGATATAAAAAATATTCCCACAATAACAATATTAAGAAATGCATCGCGATAACAATATTTCTCATTAATGGCATTGGGGGACACAGCACCATGGGTATATGCCCAGCTGTTACTAGGAGGCTGACACTAGAAAAAAGAAAAGTGTTGGCTCAGCCCAGGTGGGCTATACCCTCTCCTAGCCACTAGGCTAATCAGTTTTAGTCTAGTGTCCGCAGGAGGAAGACATGATCTGCTGGTTTTTTTTGTAGGTCTTGCTGCTTTTTTTATTGTTTTATTTTATTTTTTATTTTTTTCCTTTCTTCCGCAGGCTTCTGTCTGCTGCAGGATAGGGCATCATCATGGTTCCCACTTTAGTTGCACCCCCTGCGGGCGCGTACTCTGGGTACCTCGCCGGTCACCCAGTCCCCCATTACTGCATCCGCAGTGGCTTGCCGGCTTCACCCCAGGAGCCTATCCACCTGGTTTTCTTTCCCCCGGAAGCCCCCGATTTTCCCGCGGTCCTTACCCGCCGGCAGTGCCTCCTTTCCGGCCACCACATAACTCGAGGCCCCGGCTTTTCCCCCGACTAGGCCGCGTCTTCTTCCTGCCCTCCCCAGCTTCCCGGGGCTTTTTTCATCAGCTCCTCCCCACTCCTTAGGCTCTTGGGAGGGGTCTCCTGCCCCCCCACTCTCCTTCAGTGCAGGCTCTTCCCGGTGGGCGGAGTTTGGCTTCTCCTGCAGCTTCTGGGGCCATCCACCTTCCCTGCAGGCCTGAAACTCATGGGCCTCTCCCCCACTAGTCTCCTGCTTCTTGTGTGGCTGCTGCAGCAGTTCTCCGGGGACACAGCACCTAGGGTCAGATAGGACTGCCGCTGGCTGGGTTGCCTTTGTCATATCAGGCCTCCCATTAGCATCTATGGCCTCCTCCAAGGTAGATCCCTGCCCCCCCCTCATCCCCCAGGTTGCTACGCGTTTAGTTGCGCCCTCTGCGCTAACAGTTGCCATGCAGTCAGCCTGCCCCGGTTTCTTGTACAGTGCCTTGCACCCAGACCCCCTTAGGTTTCCCTGTCCCTTCTTGCATTGGTCCCTCCTGAATGGATCTCTTCTCTCACCCGGGCCATAGTGCACTTTGCTGGACTGCCCACACTATGGTGGCGTTTTTTAGCCGTTTGTCTGCCCAATTTGCAGCCACCTCGGCCCATCCCAGGGACTCCTCCACTGAGGGGGCATGCTCACCTTCTGCAGAGGTTTTCAGCAAGGCCTTGTTTCAACTTGGTCCCGCTCCCCCTCTACGACCTTGGGTTGCCCCCAAGTAGAGTCTGAGGCTGGCCCTGCCTTTTCTCATATTGCGCTTCCGCCGCCTCAAGGGACACCCCTGACTCAGATTCCGGATCTGAGTAGGGCACGGTCCTGTCTACAGTCAGGCACCACCTTATCGGGGACCGGCCTAGGGTATTCCCATAGGTACCTCTCATGCTCTACATCCTGCTGATCAGGACTAGCACTGAGGAAATGGCCTCTGGTTCCTATGCTTGCCTCATCGGGGGACTCCTCTGCACCGATTTATCGACTCAGAGCAGAGTGCCAGGCTGTCTTCCACCATACAGACGCTCTCTGGGTGGTCAAAGACAAAGCTCACTGAGGGAACTCTCCTCTCCGTGATTGGCACCCCCCTCAGTGGATTCACATATGGGACTCCTCTGGTGACAAAGGTGATTCCCATTTACAAAGGTAAGCCTGTTTGCTAACTCCCGTGTGTGGTGGTGCCCTCGCCAGGCCATTGGCACGCTGGCACTCATATGTGGTGCTCAGGTACGTTCGCCTTCCCCTGCTCAGTGGGAGGTTTTCATCCCACTTCTGAATGAGATATCCCACAGAACTTCCTGGTTGTACAGTACCCATTTTCAGCCAGTGTAATTAGCAGGGATTGTATTCAACACACATTCCTGGTCCTAGAGTGTTTCAGGCAACCCTATTACTCCTTTATCATGTGGAGTACCTGTACCTTATCCAGTTGCAGTAGCCCAGACACCATCCTGGTCCTAGTGTGCACCAATAACCATATTACTCCCTCATCTGGTGGAGTTTTCGTACTGTTTCCAAGCCCTGTTCATGCTAACTGTGGCCTATACGGTCATTGCAGTGCTCTCCCTGGTTTTACGGTGTGCTGGGCATCAGTACACTACAGCAACAGTACTCCCTCTTCATGCCAGTGATTGTACCATCGCCATATGTGGTATTAATCGCTCCTTCCTGGTTCCAGTATGCCTCTGAAAACCCACTACAGTCCCTTCCAGTTGTGTATTTGTACCATCCCCGGGTGCTGTATCTGACATACCAGTCCGGTTGCAGTACTGTATGTATCTGGTGACCTTTAGTCCCCCCTCCTTTTTGGGCAGCATAGTCGTGCTATTCGATCCTGTATGGAAGGTCTGTTCAGTTTCAGCCCTACTAGGCCGCAGGCATCCTACATTGTGCTTTTCCCATTGCAGGCTAATGTATCTGTTAGATCCCTGCAGTTCTGCCATGTTCCCTCTCATGATGGGAATCCTCTATGATAGTGCTGGCTGTCCATGCACCAGGTCCTTTCATTAGCCCCTTCTTTTAGTGAGTGTATTTACACCATGCCCTCTCATTACCACCCTTGTTAGTGGTGTAGTCAGATATATACTGACCACCGCCTGTCACTCCTATCTGGGTGTACTAGGCCTTCTTATTACCTATTCTGGGCATGTTTTTTTCCTTGTTACATTATCTCACAAGACTGCTTGTGCTGGTTGTAGGCTATTATGCTAGATGTGTTCTTTGACGACCCTATGATGTACTGCTGTATTCCACAGGGTCACGTTACCCCATTTAATGATGGGTTAATTTAATGATGGGTTAATTGCACTGTTGTTGCTGTGTCTCTACTTTGTTTTCACAGAGCTACAGACTCCGGTCCTGGTGGAGTATCCGGTGGAATGCCTGGACCATCGCTGGCTGCTCTATACGACGGGGATATGCAAGGTGTGACCACCAACAGCAGTTCTCGGATCGTCGCTGGACGTCCTCTCTGCCATGGCTATGGTAGGACTGGTGAGCGCGATACACCTACTTAGCTGGGGTGAGTTTTCCGCCGCTGGTGCCCGTATTGGACATAGTATCTCAGTTTTTCCACGTTCTGGGCATCCTCTGTGCGCCCTTCTTTTTCTGGAGTAGTTGTGCTACTGCCAGACGCTCCATTTACTTGGCCTTGCCGTTTGATGCTTCTGCCAATCTTTTTCCTCCTCCTTAGGTGTCTCACTGTGCCCGCTGATGCTGGCTTCTACATATCAGTGTAGCCTCTGCTGGCTTTCGCTGGACAATCTCATCCTTTTCTGCCATATGGGTGTCTGCAGTACTTGATGCCAGCCAGGGGGCTGTACTTGTCCCTTCCAGGGCAGTGTATATACAGTATGTCTGTTACTAGACTTGGCATGGTTGGTTAACCATGGCTGACATGTTTTTCCCTAGGATTGCTCAATTCTTTTTTTCTTTGATAGCCTGGCTAATATTCTCCAGATGTGGTCCACCTCAGCGGGCCCCTATTAGGCCTCTGAGTTTTCTGCTGGGGTCCCTGCTCCTATGACCCTAGTCTATCTAGCTGGCTTTTTCCCCTTGGGGCAGTTTCCCATGGTAACTTTGTATGCTCTGGATGCCTGCTACTTCTTTGGTCCCGGTTGGGTTCCTTCTCTCCTGGGTCCCCATAGGCTTGTTTACCTCTAGGATTCTACCTCACTTTCCATCTCCTCAGTTTCGAGTCCCAGTTCCTAGGAACTTATTGCTCTAGATGGCAATTTACCTTCATATTGACCGTTGGAGGGATGGTGCCTTCTCCCTGTATGGGAACGCTTCCTCCTTAGGCTGTTCAGAGTCCTCCCTTCCCTACTCCATTATCTCAGAGATTATGTCTATACTCGTATTTCCAGGGCCTTGCACTGATCGTTTCCTTGTTTCCTGAGCCTTCACATGGTCAGGGTTCCTCTGGCCCTACGTTTAACAGCAAGTTCTTTTCCATGGGGCTTGTTTCTTGCCCCCTTTTTCCGGGAAGCATGCCCTTACGTTCCCTCATCCTAGCCATTGCCCAGTACTTCCTTCCCCTAAAGGGGGTGGCTGCATTCCTTGCAGGATGGAGTCCCATCTCCTCCTTTTCATAGGGTGTTTTTCTTTTCTCACCTGTCTTGTAGGGAAGGAGGTCCTCTCTTCCCATGGTGTCTGTTGCTGTTCCTTCTCTCGGTGTGTTCTTCCACCAGTGCCTCACTGTTTCCTTTCTGCCCTGACACCTGCTCCTGGGCCTTCCCATGGGGTTTGCCTCGGCTGGGCATGTCTTCGGTCTGGTCCATTCAGACTGGTCTTCTTTACCAGGTCCTCTTCCTGGTTTGGTTCCCTTTCTTCTGGGCTTTACGGAATTGCTTTCCTTTGCCACTGGGTGTTCCACAGGGTCTTCCTACAGCCTTCTCCCCAGGAGGTTCGTCCTTGGGTCAGGACTTCTGTCCTTTTCCCAGGCATTTTTTTTTCTTCCCCCTGTCGGGTTCTCTCATTGGCTTCCTGGAATCATCATATTTTTCTTGTTGGATCTGTCCTCTTATAGATTCTCCTCCTGGGGCTCCCTTCTCTATGCAGTTTAGCTGGGTCCTTTCTGGGAGACACTTTCCAATAGTGCTGCGCTCTTGTTTCCTTCTTGGGGTGCCAGGGGTCTTCCAGTTCCTTCCTCTGGATCTCCGGTGTGCTCTTGCGCAAGACTTCTTGCCCTGTCCCTTTTCCTCTAGGATTTTCCTTTTTCCCAACCTTCAGTTGAGCTGGGTATGTTCTCCTTGCTCTTACTTGCTTCCGGTGTTTTCTCCCAGACACTTGTCCTTGGGATCCTGGAGCTTTCCCACGATTCTTTTATGGGTCTTTTCCTGATTCTGGAGCCTCTCGGCCCCTTTTCCGGGTTTTCCTTCTACCATTTCATGTTATGCCTTTCCTGGTTCGGTTGGGTCACATGGTTCTTTGAACCTGAGCACCCAATTGTTGGCATGGCTGTTCTTCTCCCACCCTCGTGGACTGCTTTGGGACGTCCCATGGTGCTGTGTCCCCCAATGCCATTAACGAGAAAATTGGATTTTTGTACTTACCGTAAAATCCCTTTCTCGTTCACAGATCCCACCCTCTGCTTTCCTTTTTTCTTCTGTGACCGGGCTGCTGTTCTCGTTCCCTTCCCAGTCTAGGACTTGTTGGTTCTCCAGTTTTGTTTTCTCTCCTACTGCTTTTGGTACAAACTGATTAGCCTAGTGGCTGAGGAGAGGGTATAGCCCACCTGGGCGGAGCCAACACTTTTCTTTTTTGTAGTGTCAGCCTCCTAGTGGCAGCTGGGCATATACCCATGGTGCTGTGTCCCCCAATGCATTGAACGAGAAAGGGATTTTACGGTAAGTACAAAAATCCAATGATATTGCTGTAAATAACCATTTAGAAGAAAAAACACTTGGGGCCACAAGGAGACATTATACTCTATGAGGACTAGAAGGAGACAATATACTGTATGGGGGCCACAAGGAGACATTATACTGTATGGGGCCACAAGGAGACAGTATACTGTATGGGGCCACAAGGAGACAGTATACTGTATGGGGGCCACAAGGAGACGTTATACTGTATGGGGGCCACAAGAAGACATTATACTGTATGGGGGCCAAAAGGAGACGTTATACTGTATGGGGGCAGCCACAAGGAGACGTTATACTGTATGGGGGCCAAAAGGAGACGTTATACTGTATGGGGGCAGCCACAAGGAGACGTTATACTGTATGAGGACCACAAGGAGACGTTATACTGTATACTGTATGAGGACTAAAAGGAGACATTATACTGTATGAGGACTAGAAGGAGACATTATACTGTATGGGGGCCACAAGGAGACATTATACTGTATGGGGGCTACAAGGAGACATTATACTGTATGGGGGCTACAAGGAGACATTATACTGTATAGGGGCCACAAGGAGACGTCATACTGTATGGGGGCCACAAGGAGACATTATAAATTATGTATGGGGGCCACAAGGAGATATTATACTGTATGGGGCAACAAGGAGACATTATATACTCCATGGGATGGCCGCTGGGCAGGCAGTGGGCCACAAGTCACAATACAACCTTTATTTATGACACCCGGCCCGTTAGGGTCTCTCACTCCTCTTCCCCCACCTCTTGTTCTCAGCCGATATCTGATTCCAACATCAGACCTCGGTGGGCGGAGACTTGAATATGGGAGCGAGGAGGAGCCTGGGCCGGTTTAGAACCGGTCACAAACACTGCGGTCAGGGGCGGACACAGACAGCAGTGGGCCCCTGTGCAAAGAATGTGCCTGCCCCCCCCCTTCCCCCTTCCCCCCCTCATATGTCACTTGCTCAGGATTCCCCCCCCCCAAAAAAAAAATAAAAATAAAAATGTGTCACTTGCTCAGAACCCCCACCCAGATCAGTTGCTCAGGAGTACCCCCCCTAATATCAGTTGTTTATTTATTCCCCCCCCATATGTCAGTTGCTCAAGACCCCACTCCTGTATGCTCATTCAGACCCCCCCCATATGTCACTTGCTCAGGACCCCCACCAGTTGCTCAGGAGGACCCCTCCAATATCAGTTGTTAATTATTTATTTATTTAGGTCCCCCCCCATATGTCAGTTTCTCAAGACCCCCCCCTCCTATATGCTCATTCAGGCCCCCGCATATATTAGTTGCTCAGGACCCCCCCCATATATCGCTTGCTCAGGACCACCACCAGTTGCTCAGGAGTACCACCCCCCCTAATTGCAGTTGTTTATTTATTCGGCCCCCCCATATGTCAGTTGCTCAAGACCCCACTCCTATATGCTCATTCAGGCCCCCCCATATGTAACTTGCTCAGGACCCCCCCCTAATATCAGATGTTAATTTATTTATTCAGGGGCCCCCCCTATATGTCACTTGCTCAGGACCCCCCCCCAATATCAGATGTTAATTATTAATTTATTTTATTTATTCAGGGTCCCCCCCCATATGTCACTTGCTCAGGACCCCCCCCCCCAAATCAAATGTTAATTATTATTTTATTTATTCAGGCCCCCCATATGTCAGTTGCACCCCCCCCCCCCCAATTTGCTCATTCAGGCCCCCCATATCCATGTTGTGTGACCGACAGACCCCCATCAGACCTCAGATCAGACTAAAAATAAAAAAAATAAAACTTACCTCTCCTTCTCCACTGCTCTCCATGTCCGCCGGGGTGTCTTGAAGCGAGTCCCTGCCCTGCTCGTCTCCAACAGCCCGCGCTGCACAGTCACGTGATCTGACTGCGTACAGCGTCAGGTCATAGTGCGTGCTGTACGCAGTCAGGCTGGAGGAGACCAGGGAGGAAGTGGAGGCCGGGGTAAGTATTCTCTTTCTTGCGTACGTACTAGCGAGCGCTTCCAGAAGCGCTCACTAGTATGAATGGGCCCCCCTCACACGCCGGGCCCCTGTGCAGCTGAACCGGCTTCACAGGCGATATGTCCACCCCTGACTGCGGTTATTAGGAAACAGCGATATCGCTATATCGTTGACACCAGTATATCACTCAACCCTACTTGGGAGTCCCCCAAACAACCAAAAAGCGCTTGCAGATGCAAATTGAGAAACTACTACAAGCTCTTTCAACACATGGATGGACTGTCATGTCTGATCGGTGGGGGTTGACCCCCAAGGACGTACTAGGTTATACCCCTAGCTTGCAGGTCATCTCCATTCACTTGATTACGGAGGAGTAGCAGTACCACATACAAATACATTGTCTGGATAACCACTGAAGTGTCCAAACGATTGATAGCTGGACTCCTACTAGGTTTTTTCCCACGGAGAACCACTTTTTTTTATTTTATTTTTTTGTAATTTTTATTAAAGACATTTTTTTGTACATATTTGTAACGTTAAGCACAATGTACATATGCGGTTACAGTGGTAATTGAAAACAATAAAGTAGTATTGTATTCTACATAAAAGATAAATGAAAGTGTGGTTTATTAAACATAACCTAAACCTAAAACTGTAATCACAGCAATATTTTACACCCACATGTGGTAAATTAATGTGAGTACCTAGAAAGAGCCAATAAAGGCCTAACTGTAAAGGGAACCTGTCATCAACTTTATGCTGACTGTACTGAGGGCAGCATAAAATAGTGACAGAAATGCTGATTTCAGCGGTGTGTCTCTCTTGAGCTAAAAGTAAGTGGTTGCTGAGAACCAACATCACAAACATTGCATCCCAGGCCTTGAAAAGAGTCATATCTACCTGAGAAGAGTCATGGTTATTCCTAAACTCTTGCTCTCCCCACCCATCTGCTGATGATTGACAGTTCTCTCCTAGAGAAAAAGGGAGAAAACTAGGTAGAAGACTGTCAGTCATCATCAGGTGGGCAGGAAGAGCAGAAATTCATGAATAACCAGGACTCTCCTCATGAAGATTTGACTCTTTTCCAGGCCTAATCTGCAATGTTTGTGATGTTGGTTTTCGGCAACCACTTACTTTTAACTTATAAATGACAGACCGCTGAAATCAGCTCACCTGTCTCTACTTTATTCTGCTGTTAGTATGGGTAGCATAAAGGTGATGACAGGTTCCCTTTAAGGCAGTAATAATAGAAAGAACTCATAATATAGACAAATATGACTGATGACAGGACAAGACACAAAAGAGAGCAAAGGCAAAAGAAAAAGGGGATGATATCAAAAGGGTCTAAAGGTCAGTGGAAGAATAATAATCCCATAGTTGCCAAATACAATCAAAATGAGTGACTTGATTATTGATAACCGCTGTGTGATGTTCCATGTTCCTGATTCCTCAATAATCCTGTTAATGAGATCAATGTGGGTGGGTATTACACTTTTCTTCCAAAAGCTAGCTATTAAACATCTCGCCGCTGTCAGTATATGCAATATCAATGCCAAGGAGTGTTTGGAGAACCACTTTAATGGAAGAATTCTGATTTTTTAATACTTCTATGAACAGGACAGCACACCATCAAAATGTGCCAACTGTAAGAACATGGAAGGTCATGCATAGCTATTGGGGTGGCAGCCTTCTTACTTGGGATATTTGTTAGTAACTTATGATAGCATATGCACAGTGCTGAGAGAGCCATCTGATGCAATCGGTTCATTTGAGGTCCTGAGGTGAATGGAAAGAATGAGACAGGAGCCCGACAGCTGGCGGTGGAGGTTACAGAGTCCAGCTGATGCAAGGCCCGTCAACATATTACATGCCTGTGAACTCAACGACATTCACATTCCTCAGGTCTAAGACTTCAATATGCCATCCTACTGGCTGCAGAGTGACCTGTTACTACCCGAACCACATTGCTATCATAGATCTAACTAACTGTGGCCACTCATATACACCCCCCACTTTTTATATACTGTATTCAGGTTTCAGTCATTGCACACCAACACCCTTTGTGACATCCAGCTGTCCTTCCTCAACCCCCTGGGGGACCTAGCGTCATATAACTACTGACACAGTAATAAGATGTAATTCTAAAGAATGGTCATTTCCAGTAAGATAGTAAAAAAAAAAATTGCAGAGTCAGAGTTTTTTTTGGCCTCCAGCATCCCCAGCCATCTGGTTTTGATTTAAAGTGTTAAGAAACATGAAATTGCCTTACTTTTTGGAGATGGCCCGTTAAACAGGATAAGCGGTATGCTGGTAGTTGCCGCCATGGGGCAAACTGATCCAAAAAATCAAGAGGTAACATCACAGCACTCCAAAAAGTGTTCACCTCTGCTCATTCACTCAAGGGTATGCACATTTTTGCAATCATGTGTACTTGTAAAAGTAAGAGGGCAAGAGTAACTTGCCTGCAGGATGGGACAACACACAGGGCTTTCTTTTGGTCTCTAACTGTGGACAATTGACACAAAACAGTAGTTTTTTTTAACACCTTTGTGTCCACCAATATGACTTTTTATGGTGGTCACTAAGAGGCCTAAGGCCCCATTCACACGACCGTATGTTCATTTCCGTATCTTATCCGCATTTTTGCGGATAAGATGCGGAACCATACGGACCCATTCATTTTTCCATAGGAGAAAAAAAAATGCGGAATGCACACCGTGTGCATTCCGCATCCGTATATTACGGAAGTTCTCCCGCAAAAAAAGGAAACATGTCCTATACTTGGCCGCAAAACACGTCCGTAGCCCTATTAAAGTCAATGGGTGCGCAAAATTACGGAACACTACGGAAGACCTTCCGTTGCGTTTTTATACGGACACGGAATACATACGGTCGTGTGAATGGAGCCTTAGTTACTGCGGACCCACAAATATACGGGGGCCGCCCGGCGTGTGTTCCGCAGCGCTCGGAACACACGCCGTGCGGCCCCATTGAAAATGCCTATACTTGTCTGTGCGCACGGACAAGTATAGGACATGCTTCAAAAGAGCTGCGGCACGGAGCTAGCTCTGTGCCGTGGCTCCCGGCCCCATAGAGGTGAATGGGGCCGCATCTATTCCCGCATTTTTGCGGATAGATACGGCCCCATTGATACGATCGTGTAAATGGGGCCTTAGGCTGTAACTCTGCTTTTTTTTTTTAACGGTAGCCCATGAGAGCCACACTCCTGCTCTAACAAGCTGGACTGGCAGAAGAGCCGATCCGGTTTATTTAACCCATTACATGCCGTGGGAAATAGAGCCTGCAGCATGTAAGTGGTTCCAGAGGAAGCAGACTTCCTATGTCTCCCATCAACACCCCACATATGAGATTGCGAGGTGCCGATGTCAGTTCAGGCAGGCCTGGGCCTAGTGAAGGCCTCAGGCCTGCCTATAGTGCAGGGAGTCAGAAACCTCCAGCAGTCCAAGTGTTGTAAAACTACATCTCCCATCATGAACACTTGGCTTGGCTGTTCTCTGAACTCCCACAGAAGTGAAATGTGCATGCTGGGACTTGTAGTTTCACAACAGCTGGAGTGCCGAAGGTTGCTGATTCCTGATCAAGCTGGTGGATGTCAGTATAGCACCGACATTAAAATACATTGCACTACAGTTACAGTGTAATGTATTTTAGAAATAATCAAAAGATCACCCATTATAGTTAAAAATAAGTTTAATTTTAAAAAAATCCAAATAAAAAACAACAACTTTTCACTCAATAGAAAAAAAATTACAAAAAAAAAGCTACACGTATTTGATATTGCTATGTCTATACCAACCCGCACAATCATATAATGCCAGGATTGCATTTTGCTTATTCGCCACAAAAAAACGGACTAAAAAGCAATGAAAAAGTGCTATATACCCCAAAATGATACCAATGAAAAGTTCAAGGCATCCCGCCAAAATCAAGCCCTCAAACAGCTCTGTAGAAAGAAAAATAAAAAAGTTATAGGTCTTGGGATGCGGCCATGCAAAAATATTTTCTTCTTTTTAACAAAAGGGTTCAACAGTAGTAATACGTAAAAAAAAAAAAAACTTTATGTATTTAGTATTGCTGTAATCGTACTGACCCAGAGACAGTTATTGTGTTATTTATGCTGAAAAATGAACACAGCTAAATTTTTTCCTCTTGCAGGAAGAGTTAATAAGTTATGTGCACCCCTTCATACGGCTATATCCATGAAAAGGTTATAGCTTTTGGAAGGCTACAATAAAAAAAAAATCACTCATTAAAGAGGTTATCCGAGACCTATAATGCCCTCCCCACCCCCATATGCCCGGACCCCTCACACCCCGGCACCTGCATGTCTTCTGATGCTGGCACTGCCCCCGCTACATCTTCTTATTGCGCAGATCAAAACATCCATCGTCAGGGGGGCGGTGGGCGTAGCCAATAGCAGGCTGCGACAGGAATGAGCTTTCCTAGCTTCGCCCGCGATGCTAGGATGGCTCGTTCCCGTCGTGGCCACAGGATTAGGGTCATCCATATGGGCGTAGCCATTTATGGGGCCCACAAAACACAGATACTGGCCAAGTGTGGTCCGCTTTTTGTGGAACGGAACATCCTGCCATCTGTAGAACTCTCCTATCCTTGTCCACAAAATGCACAAGAATAGGGCATGTTCTGTATATACTGTATATATATAATTTTTTTTTTTAAGTGAATGGGTCTGCATCCGATCCGCAAAAAATGTGGATCAGATGCAGATAGAAACCACAGCATAAGCCCTAACAAAAACACGGCTATATAAAAAAAATATATATCTATATACATACCTTATTTTTTGCACTTTATAAGACGTACTTTTTCCCCCCAAAATTAGGGGGAAAATGGCCATGCGTCTTATAAAGTGAATGCTAGTGAGCGCTTCCATTATTGGGGCTGAGTGGGCTGGTCTGAGGTCTGACGGGGGCTGAGTGGGCTGGTCTGAGGTCTGACGAGGGCTGAGTGGGCTGATCTGAGGTCTGATAGGGGCTTAGGCCCCTTTCACACGAGCGAGTTTTCCGTGCGGGTGCAATGCGTGACATGAACGCATAGCACCCGCACTGAATCCTGACCCATTCATTTCAATTTTTCACACATCATTTCTGCGTTGCGTGAAAATCGCAGCATGTTCTATATTCTGCGTTTTTCACGCAGCCCTGGCTCCATAGAAGTGAATGGGGCTTCAGTGAAAAACACATTGCATCCTGAAGCAAGTGCGGATGCAATGCATTTTTCACTGATGGTTGCTCCCGTGCGGAAAAAAATGAACAACTGAACGCAATCGCAGACAAAACTGACTGAACTTGCTTGCAAAATGGTGCGCGTTTTCTTGAACGCACCCTGAACGCATCCGGACTTAATCTGTCACGCTCGTGTGAAAGGGGCCTAAGTGGGCTGATCTGAGGTCTGATGGGGCTGAGTGGGCTGATCTGAGGTAAATTTATGGGGGGTCTGATATGAGGATCTGATATGAGGTCTGATGAAAAATATTTTTTTCTTATTTTCCTACTCTAAAATCTGGGGTATGTCTTATCATCGGGTGCGTCTTTATAAAGCGAAAAATACGGTATATATATATTTTATTTTAATTTTTTAGGAAGAGCACCATACATAGGCTGTGTCTGGCATTGCAACTCAGCTCCATTAAAGTGGGTGACACTGAACTGAAATACCAAACACAACCTGCAGACCAGGGATCAGAAACCTCCGGCACTCCAGCTGTTCTGAAACTACAACTCCCAGAATCCTCCTCTCAATTCTATGGGAGTAAAAAAAAAGTCAAGAAAGTGTGCATAATGGGAGTTGTAGTTTCACAGCAGTTGGAGTGCCAAAGGTTGCTGAGTACTGCTGTAGACAGATGTGGTGCCGTTTCTGCAGGAAGACAACCATGTTTTTCTAATCCTGTGCAACCCATTTAATCAATACTAACTGCGAAGGTGCTTATTTTTGTCAGCTATGTCCATATTTCTCTTTCCCACTGCAAGACACTTAATCACTAATGATTCCAGGCATTTTCCCTCCATTGTCTTCAGGAAGAAAAAAAAAAAGAAACCAACACATAGAATACACAGAAACAGCTACTGTATTTTCCAGACTAAAAAAAGACACACTTTTTAACAAAAAAAATAATAAAAAATCTTATAGTCCGCAGGCAGGGTGGTCCAGCAGTGCCAGACCCCCCTGACTGCTTCCTTAATGACTTGAGCTCCCTCTGTATGGTTACACTACTGTACTACGTGTATTACTTGGCCTCTTACTGCCCCACTTGCATACACCTGAACTGAAGCGTGCATCAATGGCTGAGAATTCTCAGCGTTGGTGATGGTATCCTGAAGTCTGGGCAGGCTTGGCGACACAGTCCTCAGAAGACGATTAGATCATGATCGGCCTGGGGCAAGCTCCAGAAGTGAGACTGATTGAGTGATGGGTGACATCACCACTTGCTTGAAGGGTCAGAAAGACTACAATCCAAAGTGCCTCACTTCCACTTATACTGCTTATGTAGTATAGTGTATTATACAGTCAGTACAATTCTGACACAGCCTTATAGACATATACTGCAGGCAGACCTGGGGGCTTTTATCAGGCCCATGGTTGTTATGTTAAGACATCAGCACCCCGTGATCTCATCTGCAGGTGCTGACGCCTGACAGAGAGAGATTCCTCTATTTAAACTACTTAGATGCCGCGGTTACTATTGACTACAGCATTTTAGGGGTTAAACTGCCTGGATCGGCACTTCTGCCGACTCGGGCCGTTACAGCAGCTGCATACGAGAGTCGGGTTCCTGATCTCTTGTGCACGGCCGCCTATAATAATACCCGTTAAAGGGGTTATCCAAGATTATAAAGTGCCCCCATATGCCGGGCCCTTCACACTGAATATACTTGCCTGGGTCCCCGCATCGCTGCTGCTGCTTCCTCCCCGTGCACAGATGAAAACATCTAATGTCAGAGGGGAGCAGCCAATGGCAGGTGGAGACGGGGCTGAGACTTCCTAGCGTCCCCCACGATGCTAGGGAAGCTCGTCCCCGTCACCGTCTGCCATTGGCTGCCCCCCCCCTAACACCAGATGTTTTCATCCGCACAAGGGGAGAAGCAGCAGCGGCGCAGGAAGCCAGGTAAGTAGATTCAGTGTGAGGGGCCCGGTATATGGGGGCATTTTATAGTCTTGTATAACCCCTTTTAATGGCTGCCATAAAAACATGTATCGGCTGTCATTAAGGGGTTAACAGGAACTAGGCCAAAATGTAGAAGCTGTGTATAAACAAATACACTCTTAGCTTCCATAGAAATCGATGGTAATCAGCAGCCTTAATCGATCAGCAGTACGTGTGACCACCTCTATAAAAGCAGACGTTTTGGCAGTTTGCTGGTCTGGAGCATTGAGGTATATGTAACACAAGGCCATGGAGGAAAGACATCAGCAATTTCCAAACAATCATCCATCATCCAGTGAGAAAGATTTTATACATAACTGAAACAAGACAGCTTCCCAGGAGTGGACATCCCAGCAAATTACCCCAAGGTCAGACCATGCTCCAGGACTCAGCATGTGAAATGTTCAAGTTTATGGCCGTACAATTAGAAAACAGACTGAACCGGTATGGCTTGTTTGAAAGGGTTACCAGTAGAAGGCCTCTTCTTTCTAAAAAAAAAAAAAAAAAAAAAGAGCACGGATGTACGGCTTAAAGCGAGGAGAAAGAATGCGCTAAGAAGGTGCATCTCTCCCCTTTCTAGAGATAAGTGGGGGTCTCAGCACTCAGACCCCTACCGATCTAAACTTTTGATATGTCCCTATGACATATCAAATGTTGACTGCAAAGTTGCATCTAAACAAGCCACAAAACTTCTGGAACAATGGGGGTTATTTACTATCCTTATATATGCCTATATTAGGTGTATTTCAGGCGCAGATTGCGGCGCAGCGTTTAGTTCAGGTCTAAAAAAGTTGGCCGTCCGGCAGGCCCGTCTCATTCATCATTCTCTACGCCTGTTTTAGGCATAGAGAATGGTCTAAATGTAAGACAGCTAGGAAGCGGTCTTAATTTTGGACTGGCACTAGATACGCCAAAGTTATGGAGAGGCCGGAGCCCCTTCATAACGTCGGCACATCCATGCCAGATATAGGGGTTATAAAGAATAATTATTAATATTATGACCCCCAGTGTTCTTAGGACAAATTAGACTAAGGGTACTTTCACATTAGCGGCAGGGAACTGCCGGATCAGCACTGCTGCTAGTGCAAGTCTGCGGCTCCGCAGACGTCCTAATTTTAGTCCGGCCGCCTTTCGGCACGTTTGTCGTGCTGCGGCCGGAACTCCGGTCCAGCCCTGCTATAGTGAATGGGGCTGGAGCGTAGTTCCGGACGCAGACTTGTTCTAGCGGCAGCGCGGATCCGGCAGGCAGTTCACCCGCTGGCACAGTCTTCTGGACACGCCTGCCGCTAGTGTGAAAGTAGCCTAAGGTGGAGATGCTTGGCCATAATGTACAGCAAAAATTATTTAAAAATGTTAAACATAAAAAAGTGACTTATACAGCAGGTCATTTTCTGATGACACATTCCCTCAAAATAACAACATGGGCAATTTGTCATGTTCTGTTCTTCGTCTCAGGTTGGATTTACCCAATTTTAAGACCTTCTAAGGACCACACATTTTGTCCAGATATGTAAAATCATAGAATTCTAAGAGAGTGCACTTTATTTTTCTCACAACTGTAAAGGGTGAAAACCTGTTCCCTCGTTTCTTAATACTTTTATTCTATGTGTACATTAGGGCTTCAATGCACCAATGGATTGGCCCCAGGCCTTCAATGAACCTCTGATTTCCGATCCTTGTGAAGGCCCCGCTCATTCTACCAGGGCCAGATGTCATCATCGGGCTCCGGCCCTCTAATCCTACGCATGCGCTGTTGATTCTGTCACAAGCGCTGTACATCTCCTTTGACTCTCCAGTGCTGAGAGGATTACTGCACATCTGCCTATTATAGACTCAACAGGGCAATAGATTTTTACCATACAGGTAATGTTTCAATCAGCAGAATCAACCCTACTAAGCAATATAACTAGTTTAATAAAGTTGATCATGCTGACAGGTCCTCCATAGAGTTTTACTGGGATGATGTAGTTGCTTACTTCATGTACATCTTTCCTATTTTTTTTTAACTCAGTTTGGACCCAAATTCACCATATAAATCAACCACTCTGGTTTCCATCACTTCCTGTTGCTGTATCCAACCAAACCCATGATGCATTTCTCCTTCCTCTGCCACACCTCCAATACCACCCCCTAACAACGCAGAGCTAGTTTATAGCTCCTCCCACCCAGCTGGTTACATAGACGCTCCCCTATCACTGCCCCTAACAACACCCAGCTAGTTTATAGCTCCTCCCACCCAGCTGGTTACATAGACACTCCCCTATCACTGCCCCTAACAATGCCCAGCTAGTTTATAGCTCCTCCCACCCAGCTAGTTACATGGACATAACATTCCAGGAAATTAGAACAAGCTGCATGGACATGGTCATGTGACTACAACCCAGAAAGGGAGAGAAGAGCAATAAGACGAGGGGAAAAAAAAAAACTTATATAATCTGCATTATTTGATTATAGTATGAGCAACTCATGCACCATGCAATATGTGGTTATCCAGTACAGGTACGTATAAGTTAGGAGAGGAGCAATTAATGTTTTGTTTTTTTTTGTCTTTTTAGACATTTGTTCACTTTTTCCCTTTTCACTACATTTATTCAGTTAATACCTCGGATACTAATGCCTCTGTTGACAGGGAAGATGTGTTCCTTGCGTGACCACTGACACAACGCATTTTCAGGACATACAATCCAAATGCAGAAGCAATGACTTCCGCAATGAAGATCGGAGCGGCCAATAGGAGCAGTGTATTCAAGGGTTTTACTGGGAGGGAACGCCCTTACATTAATATCTGGTGTACACACTGCCGTCACTCCATCATTCCCAGAGATCTCCTAAGACTACTTTCACAGTAGTGTTTTTGCTGGATCCGGCAGGGCTCAGGAAAAACGCTTCCGTTACTGATAATACAACATCATTATGAACGGATCCGGTTGTATTATCTTTATCATAACCAAGACGGATCCGTCATGAACTCCATTGAAAGTCAATGTGGACGGATCCGTTTTCTATTGTGTCAGAGTTAAACGGATCCGTCCCTATTGACTTGCATTGTGTGTCATGATGGATCTGTCTTGCTCCACATCCGAGGACGGCATCAAAACCGCAGCTTGCTGTGGTTTGTTCTCCCATATGGGAACACAACCAAACTGAATGGAATGCATTTTGGAAAATTCTGTTCAGTTTTGTTTTTTCCCCTTTGACAATGAATGGGGACAAAACAGAAGCGTTTTTCCTCCGGTATTGGGCCCTTATGACAGATTTCAATACCAGAAAACGTAAACGCTAGTGTGAAAGTAGCCTTACATATCACTCTCTGATTGGAGGACCCAGAACGTTGTCAGTAAATCAATCCTTGGCTTCAAAAGGAAACAAACTATGTGACCAACACATGCGCAAAATGTAAAAAATATATTTTATTTCTTCACCTTTTATACAAATTCAGTCATCCAGACTAGATAATTGGTCATAATATCAGTTCTATATCAGGTGACTTACATCCAACCTTTAACACAGTTTCATTCCCCATGCCACAGCCCAGCACACTGGGGTTACAGCTGTACTATACCATTTAGGACCACTTCATTACGTCTGTAAAGTTGCCATTAAATCGATGCAATGCCCTCCATATTCCAGCTTTAAGTAGAACGGTAGTAGTGGCATGTACATTGAAAAAGACCATGTCCCGGGTGTAACAGAAATATAGCACACGGGGTACGATGTATTTGTGGAAGGCAGTACATGGAAAGCTCCGCATTCCACTGATGGCAGCACCATTCAGTATACCACACCTGCCACCTACTGGCCACACTTAGTATTGCACTATGCAATGTTTGTTCTTATTGAAGACTTCAGCTGCTTGATTGAGGACTGGTCAGATGAGATTCACAGCGCCCGAGGCCACAAGGGGGGATATTGTGCGATATCGGATAAGGTGCTGAGAGCCGACCTCCATGTCTATGGTGTATTCACTGTTGAAAGATAAAAGGTTTTAGAGGCGTTATTGTAGATATTTTTTCCCATTGACATGATAGTTTTTTTTAACTCAGCTATTAGTAGGGTTAATGAGATTACACAGCAACACGGTGGAGAGAAAAATTATATCAACGGAGGAAAGCTTTGATGTAGTAAAAATGTTTATATATATATAATTCAACAGCTCATGCACACGAACGTATTTTCTTTCTGTGTCCATTCCATTTTTTTTTTGCGGAACCATTCCTTTCAATGAGTCCACAAAAAAAAAAAAAAGAGAAAGAAAAAACGGAAGTCACTCCATGTGCATTCCATTTCCGTAACTTGTCCTATTATTGTCCACATTGAGGACAAGGATAGGCCTGTTCTATTAGGACATAACGTCCAAGTGCAAGATAAGGAATGCACATGGACGTCATCTGTATTTATACGTGTATATATATACACGTTTGTGTGCATGAGCCCCAAGATGCATTATGGGCTTTTAAAAAAACCTTCTCATTTCATATGTCATAGTGGCACAATGGTTGATATCAGTGGGGGCTAGCTGCTGAGATGCCCACCATCTCTAGAACAAGCAAAGAGTCGCGTGGCGAACACTTCTCGCTGGAGGAGACAGAATAGAGACGGGCAGCGAGGAGAGAGAACCCACATGCAAGTGCTTCGCCTGCTCTCCTTGTTCTAGGTGTCAGGTAGAGGTGTCAGCACTCGGATCCCCACCAATCAAAACCTTCGATAGGTCGCTATGACTTATCAAAAGATTTTTGAAAGTTTAGTGACCCTTTAAAATGGCGTCCCTTGAAATCACATCACCATTGGCTTTAGGATTAGACTTTCACAATTTAAAAATCGGCCATGTCAGAATGGATCAAAGAAATAATCAAGTAAATGTATATAAATTCATAGACATTTTTTCCACTGAAAATTTAAACTGAGGATTAAAGGTTGAGGTTTGGTGGGCTTTACAGCTGTAGTGCCGCCACAAATCATGTGTCAGTGGTCAATTACAGAAAAACCCTCTACATAGTTAAAGGGCTCATCCAGTCAGGATCCAGTCAGGTCATCAATATCAGATCGATGGTGACCCGACTCTCAGGACCCCTGCCAATCAGCTCTTAAAAAGAGGCCAGGCGGTTCATGAGAGCGCTGCGGCCTCTAGGCCATGTGACGTCACCGTACATCAGTCACATGGCCTAGTTGCAGCTCATCCCCCCGCCGATGTGATAATGATGATGTATCCTGAGGATAGGTCATCATTACCTTTACCTGGATAACCCCTTTAACAATCACAATTCAGTTTATCCTTACATAGCGGCATGCCAGCGTCCCACAGTGCACGAAACTGCATCATGGCCACCTTTCAAGTGAATGGGACCATCTGTAGTTCACCGTACATCCAAGTGATCAGAAGCACCACCGTAGAGGGAAAACTGTGGCCCTTTAATTCATTGGATCAGTGCAGGTTCCAGAGGCCAGATCCTCACAATCAAAGTGACAGCATGATATGCCACTACGTTATAAGTTATGAAGATACCTTTAAATTCTTAAAGAGGTTGTCCAGGATTTTGGTGGCCTAGCCTTAAGATAGGCCATCAATATCAGATGGGCAGGGGTTTGACGCCCCACACCCCTGCTGATCAGCGGTTACTGGAAGTCGGTACCAGAACTACACATTATGTAATGGACCAAACTAGTACCTTCAGAGGTAAAAGGTAACCGCCGACTAGTGGAGGTGCTGGACTGAACTGATGGCCTATTCCAGGGATGGCCAACCTGAGGCTCTCCAGCTGTTGCAAAACTACAACTCCCAGCATGCCCGGACTGCCTTCAGCTATCAGCCTACAGCAGGGCATGGTGGGAATTGTAGTTTTATAACAGCTGGAGAGCCGCAGGTTGGCCATGCCTGGCCTATTCTGAGGAGAAGCCATCAGCCTTCAAAGATGTAGGTTTTGGGATCAAATTTCAGCATTCAATTAAAAAACGCCCTAATTCTTCCTCACCTCTGCTCATCGGTCTCTGGTTCCACTAGGATGCTCTCCTGGGCCTGTTTCACCTTCAGGAACACAAACGTGTCCAGATTTGGTTTGGGGACTACAAGAAGAAGAATTTCATGTTACCCATTGTATAGAAGTCATCTCGTGTCTCTATAAATACTGAGGACACTACCTACCACATTTCAGCAGGTCCACTGTCTGCAGATTCGGGGGCATGTGACGGAGGGCCACGCTCTTAAGTAAAGTCTCTGTGCTTGTCATGTACCTGCGATGAGAAGAAGAAGGTTTCTTGATTGTTCATAGCAATTTGCAGTCAGTCACAGCCAGTCTGATCGATTCTACAAAGGTCCAGTGCCAATCTCATTGTTTTTGGCACTGAATGTTGAATTGCTTGAAGTCTTCTAGGTTACTGTAAGGTGGTAATGAATCACTGTAAGAACATAAGGAATCGGCAACACTCACTCCTTGGCAAAGGCAAACTCCTCTGGAGACAGGTGTGGTGGCTCGCCTTCCCCTCTAGACTTCTCCTTCTCCAGGACATGGGGAAAAAACTTCTCAATCTAACAAGACGGGGAAAAAAACCATAAATAGGAAAAATAATACAAAAGCATGAAAGAAACCGTAACGTACATCTCAATAGTTACTATAATACTGCCAATTCCCTACACTGATAGCATAAAACATCCGTAATGCCCTTCTCAGCTGCTGACGTCTGTATCTCAGTCAGAACCGTTTCTAAATGGTTCATGACTACAAACAGTATAAGTCTGTGTTCACACTGGACATTCTTGTGATGGTTTTTCAGAAGTGGCCTTTTATCCAAACACATTGGATAGCTGGTTTAGAGGCACATGCACACACAGAGCCGCACCACTGGTGCAGCAAAATGGATAGGAATTCAGCAGACACGCTAATTTCATCTACATCAGTCCACTGAAATTGCCCTAACCAAAGTCACCAATGGTCTGCTACTTGCCAAAGCTAAATGTCATTACTCTGTGCTCCTCCTCCTTGACCTGTCCTGACTTTGACACGGTCGATCACTCTCTCTCGTTGCAAACCCTGTCATTCCTCGGCATCAGAGACCTGGCCATCTCCTGGATCTCCTCGTACCTCCCCAACAGAACCTTCAGAGTTTCCCTATTCGTTCACCACCTTCTGGTCGCCCCCCCTTTGTTGGTGTCCCTCAAGGCCCTGTCCTGGGTCCCCTACTTTTCTCCACTTATACGTTCAGCCTGAGTCAGCTCATAGAGTCCTAGGGCTTCTAATACCACCTTTATGCTGACGACACTCAAATCTACCTCACGTCACGTCCCTGCTCTCCAGACTCCCACCATGTCTATCAGCTATATCTTCATTCTTCTTCTCCCACTTCTTAAAACTTAGTATGGAGAAAACAATCCATCATCTTTCCCCCATGTCACTTAGTCACAGTTAATAGAACAGCTCTTTTTCCAGTCTCACAGGCCCGCAGACCATCCAACCCAACATTGGATTCTGTCCTGTCCTTCAAGCCACACATCCAAACTTCTCACCCCCACCTACTGCTTTAACTCAAGGACAACTCTCGTATTTGCTCCTTCCTCACCCCTAAGTCATCTAAAATGCTAGTGTATGCCCTCATCATCTCCCGCCTGGACTACTGCAACATTCTCCTCTGTAGCCTACCATCTAGCAGTCTCGCTCCCCTCCAATCTATCCTGAGCTCCACTGTCTGGTTAATCCCCTCGTTTCTCCTCTGACTCTCCCATCACTGGCTCCCCACTGCACAGCAAATTCAGTTCAAAATACAAAAAACTACATATAAGGCCGTCCACAACCTGTCCCCTCCTCATACCTCTGACCTGCTCCCCTGATACATCCTCACATGTAATCTCAGATCCTCACAGGACCTCCTCCTCAGTTCTCCTCTCATCTGTTCCTCACACAAGATTTCTTACGTGCCTCTCCCCTACTCTAGAACTCACTGCCCCAGCACATCAGACTCTCCCCCAACATCCAAACCTTCAAGAATAACCTGAAGACCCACCTCTTCAGGAAAGCCTACCACCTACAATGAGCATACTGCCACCACACATCCACATGAGCAGCCATTACCCTCACCTACTGTGTTCTCTTCCCATATACATTGTAAGCTCTCACAGGTACCAGTCTGTTAATGGTTTCTTGTATTTTTATATTTGTGTAACCCCGGCTGGATGTACAGCACTATGGAATTAATGGCACTTTCGACATAGCTTTCCCAACCCTAATGATCATAGGATCACCAGACATCAAGCTGCTGGAATAGTTGGTAATCAGTTATCCAAGGAAATATGCCAGTGTGTCCATGTTGTAAAAAAACATACATCTGAACCTTCCTCACTACCATAAAACCACTTAGGCTACGTTCTCATCTCAGCATGCTCTGTGCCAGAACAGCCTGCCGGATCTTGCAGAATCTGGTGTTGCCGAATTCTCTAATTCACTGCCGGATCCCCACTGACTGTAATGTGGTCTGGCAAATATGCAAAAAATGTTTGCATGGACAAAAAAAAACGGTTGCATGAAACTTTTTTTTGTCTGGCCGACAGCCAGCATTTGCAGGGGATCAGACAGCCGGATCTCCTTAACAGAGATGTGAACGAGGCCTTATGGAAGCCCCGCACCTGCACAGGAACCCATCAGACCATGAAAACTGCTGGCCAGGACATCAGCGCACAGGCAGGCTGTAAGAAGACATTTGTGGATCTCCCCATCAGTGGGAACCACATAGGTGAGACACCAGTGAGATGGCGCCTCTACTTAAAGGGGTATTCTCATCTTATACAATGGGGGCATAGCGCTAGGATATGCCCCCATTGTCTGATAGGTGCGGGTCCCGGGGTCTGGCCACCACCAGGCATGCGCGGCCCCTGCTCCCTTCATTTCTATGTAGCCAACAGAAATAGCCGAGCCAGTGCTCTGCTATTTTCGGCAGCCCCATAGAAATGAATGGAGGGCGTCTGAGCATGCGCAGTGCGCCCTCCTTCACTTTGGGGGCTCTGTTCTCGATATACAGTACAGACCAAAAGTTTGGACACACCTTCTCATTCAAAGAGTTTTCTGTATTTTCATGACTATGAAAATTGTAGATTCCTGAAGGCATCAAAACTATGAATTAACACATGTGGAATTATATACTTAACAAAAAGTGTGAAACAACTGAAAATATATCTTATATTCTAGGTTCTTCAAAGTAGCCACCTTTTGCTTTGATTACTGCTTTGCACACTCTTGGCATTCTCTTGATGAGCTTCAAGAGGTAGTCACCTGAAATGGTATTCCAACAGTCTTGAAGGAGTTCCCAGAGATGCTTAGCACTTGTTGGCCCTTTTACCTTCACTCTGCGGTCCAGCTCACACCAAACCATCTCGATCGGGTTCAGGTCTGGTGACTGTGGAGGCCAGGTCATCTGGCATAGCACCCCATCACTCTCCTTCTTGGTCAAATAACCCTTACACAGCCTAGAGGTGTGTTTGGGGTCATTGTCCTGTTGATAAATAAATGATGGTCCAAATAAACGCAAACCGGATGGAATAGCATGCCGCTGCAAGATGCTGTGGTAGCCATGCTGGTTCAGTATGCATTCAATTTTGAATAAATCCCCAACAGTGTCACCAAGCCCCCCACCATCACACCTCCTCCTCCATGCTTCACGGTGGGAACCAGGCATGTAGAGTCCATCCGTTCACCTTTTCTGCGTCGCACAAAGACACGGTGGTTGGAACCAAAGATCTCAAATTCGGACTCATCAGACCAAAGCACAGATTTCCATTGGTCTAATGTCCATTCCTTGTGTTCTTTAGCCCAAACAAGTCTCTTCTGCTTGTTGCCTGTCCTTAGCAGTGGTTTCCTAGCAGCTATTTTACCATGAAGGCCTGCTGCACACAGTCTCCTCTTAACAGTTGTTGTAGAGATGTGTCTGCTGCTAGAACTCTGTGTGGCATTGACCTGGTCTCTAATCTGAGCTGCTGTTAACCTGTGATTTCTGAGGCTGGTGACTCGGATGAACTTATCAGCTGTGTATCCACCTGACTTCTGCCCAACACAACTCATGGTCCCAACCTCATTTATAAGGCAAGAAATCCCACTTATTAAACCTGACAGGTCACACCTGTGAAGTGAAAACCATTTCAGGTGACTACCTCTTGAAGCTCATCAAGAGAATGCCAAGAGTGTGCAAAGCAGTAATCAAAGCAAAAGGTGGCTACTTTGAAGAACCTAGAATAAAAGACATATTTTCAGTTGTTTCACACTTTTTTGTTAAGTATATAATTCCACACGTGTTAATTCATAGTTTTGATGCCTTCAGTGTGAATCTACAATTTTCATAGTCATGAAAATACAGAAAACTCTTTGAATGAGAAGGTGTGTCCAAACTTTTGGTCTGTACTGTAGGTGCGGGTCCCAGTGGTGGGACCTGCACCTATCAGACAATGGGGGCATATCCTAGCGATATGTCCCCATTGTCCAAGATGGGAAAACCCCTTTAACTTATGCCTTTCTATACCAAGCCACCTACCTTGTGCAAGCGACTGCGCAAGTAGCTGCTGAGCATGAACCTGATCCTCTCTATCTCCATGTGATGGAAACTGATCTTCAGGTCACCCTGTCGAGCTCGCTGCAAATTTTGCTCCTGAGAAGATAAACAGGTACTGTAAGCACGATGACAAAGCAGTAATGTGGGTAAGCGGTAGTACGGAGGGTCCGCCCAGCTTACCATGTGATTGAGCTGCTCCATCACACACTCCACAATCTCAGATTTACTCTCAAGGAGCTCGGGAGCAAACTTCTCATTGAGCCAGGCCTGTGGTGGGAGGAGAAGGACAGTGCTTAGACCGACTAAAGGAATAATACCACCGGACAGGTAAGTTCCAGAAATTTCTGCAACTCTCTCGTTTACTTGACTAGAGCTTCCAGAAACTCATGTACAAATACATGCTGCATAATCACACTGAGGATGGGACCATGGAATGGAGCAGCCGGACATGTGCTTGACCGCCTTTCCATTCAAGACGCAGTGAGGAGGACACCCCCTTCCCCCGCTCAGGACTCATGGTGTAGAGATCATGGCGTTACCAACATTCAGACCCCCATTTATTCTGAGGATAGGTCAGATGTTGTAGAGCAGGGATGCCCAACCTGCGGTCCTCCAGTTCAGTGATTTTCAACCAGTGTGCCTCCAGCTGTTGCAAAACTACAACTCCCATCATGCCCAGGCAGCCTACAGCTATCAGCCTACAGAAGGGCATGGTGGGAGTTGTAGTTTTGCAACAGCTGGAGGCACACTGGTTGAAAATCACTGCTCCAGTTGTTGCAAAACTACAACTCCCAGCATGCCTGGACAGCCTACAGCTATTAGCCTACAGCAGGGCATGGTGGGAGTTGTAGTTTTACAACAGCTGGAGGGCCGCAGGTTGAGCATCCCTGATATAGAGCAACCCATTTAAATAACGTGTACCTGCACTTTTCTCCTGGCATGATGCAACGCTCCCGCCCTGCACACTGGGTGGTACAGCTGCACACTCAACAGTATTGTATATGGATCCAAGTAAACAGAATTGGACCGATGCACAATACGCTCCGGGCATGCTTTGTATGCCGCAGAAACTACACCACCCAGCGTGCAAGAGCAGAGCCCCAGGTGTAGGGACAGTTTAAAGCTCAATGCTACATAAACAGCAAAAAATGGTTCATAAAAACAGTAATATATATATAAAAAAATTTTTTCAGAGCACCCACAACTTGTGAATAAGACATAGTGGTAGTGGACAAGGATCGTAGATGACAACTGGAATGAATGGATAATATGCATTTGGAGAAAAGATGGCAAACGGACACCCTGACTACTGTAAGGGGGTATTACAAATTAGTGCAAGGAATTGGTCTAATGATCTATATAATTATAACAAGGGGGCATCAGGTACATTTGGGAGAGATTGGTTCTTCATTCTTTACTGTAAGAGCTGTGAGATGCCCATGTACTTGTCAGCAATGAAAGGGACGGATCAAAATGTTATATGTATATACTTCCCATGTATATGTACAGTATACAGACAGTAGTTCACTAGAGATGACTGCGCAATCAGACTACATGTCTGTAACCATGGAAACACATACACTAGATGAAAAAGAGTATTGGGACACTCCTTGTAATCACTAATTTAGATGTTTCATACAGTCCCATCACCAAAGGTGTATAAAATCCAGCACTAGCCATGCAGTGTGCCGTTACCGCAGGTGTATAAAATCCAGCACTAGCCATGCAGTGTGCCGTTACCGCAGGTGTATAAAATCCAGCACTAGCCATGCAGTGTGCCGTTACCGCAGGTGTATAAAATCCAGCACTAGCCATGCAGTGTGCCGTTACCGCAGGTGTATAAAATCCAGCACTAGCCATGCAGTGTGCCGTTACCGCAGGTGTATAAAATCCAGCACTAGCCATGCAGTGTGCCGTTACCGGCAGGTGTATAAAATCCAGCACTAGCCATGCAGTGTGCCGTTACCGCAGGTGTATAAAATCCAGCACTAGCCATGCAGTGTGCCGTTACCGCAGGTGTATAAAATCCAGCACTAGCCATGCAGTGTGCCGTTACCGCAGGTGTATAAAATCCAGTAGCATGCAGTGCCGTTACCGCAGGTGTATAAAAATCCAGCACTAGCCATGCAGTGTGCCGTTACCGCAGGTGTATAAATCCAGCACTAGCCATGCAGTGTGCCGTTACCGCAGGTGTATCAAATCCAGCACTAGCCATGCAGTGTGCCGTTACCGCAGGTGTATAAAATCCAGCACTAGCCATGCAGTGTGCCGTTACCGCAGGTGTATAAAATCCAGCACTAGCCATGCAGTGTGCGTTACCGCAGGTGTGCAGTATCCGCAGCGCAGTGTGCCGTTACCGCAGGTGTATAAAATCAGCAGCACTGTGCCGTTACCGCAGTGTATAAAATCCAGCACTAGCCATGCAGTGTGCCGTTACCGCAGGTGTATAAAATCCAGCACTAGCCATGCAGTGTGCCGTTACCGCAGGTGTATAAAATCCAGCACTAGCCATGCAGTGTGCCATTACCGCAGGTGTATAAAATCCAGCACTGGCCATGCAGTGTGCCATTACCACAGGTGTATAAAATCCAGCACTAGCCATGCAGTGTGCCACTACCACAGGTGTATAAAATCCAGCACTTTCCATGTAGTCGCCTTTACATTTATGGGTCATTGTAAAGAGCTCCGTGAACTCCTGGGTGATCCTGTAATAGGATGTCACCGCTGCCACAAGTCACCATGAAATGTCTTCCCTCCTAGATCTTCTTCCATCAGCTGTGAGTGGAGACCACGTTACAGAGCGGGGTCACCGAGTGCTGAGGAGTATAGAAGTCACCAGCGCTCTGCTGACTCCATAACTTCTCTGTCATTAACATCAGCACAAGACCTGTGCTGTGGCGGGAGCTTCATGATATGGGTCTCCAAGAAGCTGCACACAAACCTTACATCACCAAGACAATGCCAGGCGTCAGATGGAGGGGTGTAAAGCACGTCGTCAGTGGACTCTGGAGCAGTGGGAACGTGTTCTGTGTAGTAATGGATCACACTTCTCTATCTGCAGGTCTGATGGACGAGTCTGTGTGGAGAACGTTACCTGTCTGACTGCCCTGTGCAGCTGTAAGGTTTGGTGGAGGAGGCATAATGATATGGTGAGGTTCTCAGGGGTCCTCAGTTCCAGGCGAAATCTTAATGCTTCAGCATAACGACATTTGTTGCTTCCTCCTTTGTGGGAACAGTTTGAGGAAGGTCCTTTTCTGTTCCAGCATGACTGTGCCCCAGTGCGCAGAGCAAGGTCCATAGAGACATAGTCGGGCGAGGTTGGTGTGGAAGAATCCTGTATACCGGCACTGCCACCCGTGTCGAACTAATGTTGTGCAGCTGCTATGTAGATGTACGTCTCTTCTAGGTACTGATAGTCCATGTAAATGTGTACTGAAGAAAACACAAGCACTAAAAATTAAACTGCAAACTCCAGGAAAACTGACCCCATCTATAGACAAGAACAGCCACAAAGGTGCAGAGGTAAGTACACAATGCCCGCAGTCCTACATGGGTGGCACTGCTGCTCCCAGCCTGGCAATGGTCCGGGCTGCGATGCTATGGTGTCCAAAATAATGTAAAAAGTATTCGGATCAGGGAAAGTCAGTGCGGTGGACAATGAAGGTTAATTAAGAGAGAAGTGAACAGAAGTTTATGGAACTTTTCTGCTGCTCAGGAGCTTCCAGTGTGGCTTAAGAGTATTGGTCCCAGGAAAGTGCTCTTTAAATCATAGAGGAGGTCAGGCGTCTCATCCCTGATGAAAGAGGACATGTTGGAGTTGTTTTCTGCTCCACTACTCGTAGCTGCAGTGACGTCACTCAGAGCAGCCAAGCCTTCAATCTTGTACCTGGGAGATGAGCTTCCAGTGGGGCCTCCATAGACATAGAAAGGGACCTGTTGTTTAAAGCACAATCTGGAATACAGAAAGCAGCAGGAGACATGGGCCAGACATATCCAGAACTTGGACACCACAGCATTGCAACCAGGAACTTTAAGATGAAGCTATCCAGGTAGGACTGCGAGCGTTGTAATACTTACCCGTGGACCTTAGTGGAGTCATCTCTGAGGTGACCTCTCCTGTAGGTAGACCCAGTTATTCTGGAGTTGTATTTTCTTCAGAGACCAGACCTCAACAACTTTAGGATGAACTAGAGATTGTCAGCCTGGTCTTCTCCTCAAACATCAGTGTCTGACCTCATCAATGTTCTTCTGGATGAGCGGGCAAAAATTCCCACAAACACCCTCCAAAACCTTGAAGAAACCAGAAGAGCAAAGGGAGAAGAACCAACTCCATATATTATTGCCTATGGATTAAGAATGGGAGGTCATAAAAGCTCCTGAAGGTGTAATGTGTAGGTGTCCTAACACGCTGTCCATGTCATGTATGCTTACATGGAGGCTGTATTGCTTCATGCACACAGATACATAGAAATAATAAAAAAGAACCCACAAGACAGGCTGGAGAGCATCTCTTTGGCTTCCCAACCCTCATCCTCAGGAGTCTCCCTGCCCTCTCACCTCCTCCAGCTTGCTGATGAGCTCTGCAGGTGTCAGGACCTCTTCACTCCCCGCATCCGATCCCTGGTCTGACAGTCCCAGCTCGTCGTCCATGATGTGCAGCACAGCTCGTCACCTGAGGACATGAAAAGTAACGTAATCTGACGAGTCTACTGGTGCACAGTCCACCATTCAGGTAGTGTAGGCTACTAAGAGGTTGGCTTAAAGCAGTCCTCTGGGAATACTGATTTTTCAGCAAGTACCTGCAGCCTGCCTCTGTAGGCAGAAGAGTCATACTTACCTGCTCTGGTCCTCCATGCTTCCTCCACTGTGTCCATCGTTAAGTCCCTGCTACATGGTCAAGGTCTTATGTTCTTCTGAAGCCAATGACATGCTGTATGTGGCCATAACAGACGAGCAAGTGACCATGCCCATGGACTGCCGGATGTAAACAGTGCTGGGACCAGTACATGGCAGCGGATCGGAGCAGCAGTCACAGCGAGTCTTCTTTTTACGGAGGCACTTGCTGAAAAATCTGTATTTCTGGGAGAACCCTTTAAAGGAGTATTCCAACCTGCATCAATCATCAGCGATCCACTAGACAGGAGATAAATGTTAGATTACTGGCGTTCCGACCGATCACAGCGAAACCCTGATTCCCACAGCTAGGAGGAGTCTTAAAGGGGTTGTCTAATCCAACAAATACAATTTTAGGGATGGCCAGGAAATAAATGACACCATTCCAGCGCCCAGGTTCCCACCTCCGCTGGCCGGAACATGACATCCTATCTGTGGTCACGTGCACTGCACGTCTTAGTGGTGACATGTACCCAAGCAGGACAGCCCGAGTTATACCAGGATAAAACGCCCACCCCTTCCTACCAACAGCCATCATGGAGGAGGAGAGGGGAACCACCGGGAGGACACAGATTCCTCTGTACATGACCTGAGAGGAGGGATAACATGGACTGCCGTGCATGTTATTAATCCCTCCCCCATTAATCAGAGCACACTTGCTCTCTGACATTTTTTTTTTTCCAGAAAACAGGCAATAAGATCCCCCCTCCATCACTAGAGAGGAAGATCTGATAGATTCCTGACTGGTCTAGAAGGTTTCAGTCACCAGAAACCATTGTCTTCTATTAGTTTTACAGAACAAACCAGTATGACGAACTGGGCAACGGCATAGGGCAGCTCAGGGGCCGCAGTGAAATAGGTGGAAGGGAGGGATTTTCTGATCTTCCTGATTGTTCGCTCCTCCATAAGAGCTCATTCATAACACCTGTTTTTAAATAACGCAATAAAACAGAAACCAATGGTGTCAAATCATATCGCCCTCGTGTCAAGCCACGCCCCAGACCACACCCCCTTTTATTCCTGTAAACTTACAGTAATTCTTTTGCTTGGAGGGAGAAAGCAACCTTAGTTCCAGCCTGCTTATATATGACCCTCTGCATACTACGAGGCTGAAGTTGGTTTCTTATTCGTTAGTTTCTTATTTACATCATTTGTATTTTTTGTTTTTTTTTTTAAAGAATTTTGAGGACACCTTATCAACAGTAACAGGAAAAGTTGCAGAGAGCCATTCTTAATGTAAATCACTTGAAATGGGCATTAAAATACAAAAGATGGGCACAAAATGGGCATCAAAGTGGGCACAATAAAGTGTGATTTAAAGAATTTAATTACTTTTGGCCAGTAATCCCGCAATGCCAACATACACAGGGGGTCTCCCACATCGGATACAATGGAGTTCAGCCTGGCCTGAACAGGTTCTGGGCATGAAAACTGGCATCAAAGTGGGCAGACAGGCACTTTTCACTGATGTGAATAAGTAACTGATGTTTATAAGGGGTTAGATGTCAGGCCAGTGATATCGCACTTCCAACATACAGAGGGTGATGCCCCACATCAGATACAGTGGAGTTCAGCCTGGCCCGAACAGGTTCTGGGCATTAAAACTAACATATTTTATGCCAGTTTTCATGCCCACAACCTGTTTGGGCCAGGCTGAACTCCCCTGTATCTGATGTGGGGCATCGCCCTCTGTATGTTTGCAGTGCGAGATCTCTGGCCTGAATTCATCTAAGCCCTTATAAACATCAGTTACTTATTCACATCAGTGAAAAGGGCCTGTCTGCCCACTTTGATGCCAGTTTTCATGCCCAGAACCTGTTCGGGCCAGGCTCAACTCCACTCTATTTGATGCAGGGCATCACCCTCTGTATGTTGGCAGTGCGAGATCACTGGCCCGAATTTAATTCCTTAAATGTCCACTTTGATGTCCATTTTGTGCCCATCTTTTGTATTTTCATGCTGCTTTCATTTACATTAAGAACGGCTCACTGCAACTTTTTATTTTACTGTTGATAAGATGTCCTCAAAATTCTTAAATAAAAAATACAAATGATGTGAATAAGAAACTGGCCAAAATAAGAAACCAACTTCAGCCTAGTACAAACCAGTATGACAAACTGGGCAACAGCATAGGACCGCACAGCTCAGGGGCTTGAGTAAAATAGGTGGAAAGGAGGGATTTTTCTGGGCTTCCTGGTTATTGGCTCCTCCATAAGAGCTCATTCGTAACACCTGTTCACACATCATGCTGCATTTTAAAAATTAGAGGAGAGCAGTATTTAAATAAGGCGACAAAACTCAAACCAATGGTGTCAAATCATATCACCCTCGTGTCAAACCACACCCCCTTTTACTCCTGTAAAGTTAGCCAGTAATTCTTTTGCTTAGAGGGGGAAAGCAACCCTAGCCCCGGACTGCTTATATATGGCCCTCTGTATACCGTATATGCGCTAGCCGCTAGACATTACGCACCAGCACCATGCACTTACCGGCACTGTCACACAGCTCCGCAGGCTGCAGCTCAGTAACTCCGTTTTTTCCCGCCAACTTGCCGCATGACGTCACTAAGCGGGCGCACATACATTGGTAGAATCTGGGCGCCTGATAAGATTAGTTAAGATGCAATACCGAGTAACGGCCAGCAAGTGGCGTGCAAGAGACGCGTAAGCACACAGAACATCCATATGGTGACGCTCTATCTAGCTTGCATCTCTATGGATTTGCTGGACGGTACCCGTGGAGGGTCAAATCTCGTCTGACAGCTGATTACCGTGAGTTGAGGTCTGTTCTCCAGTTTACCTATGTTTTTATGTTCAGTGCTGCGTTTCTGTTACAGTGTGTTGTCTGACTGACTCACTGCTGAACCGTGTATGAGATAGGACACAGTCTGTGTTTACTTTGCTTCCACTTTCACTTTTCCGGGTTATTGTCATCCAGAGGTATATTATTGGGGATCATCTGTCTCATATATAACAAAAAGGACGTGGGATAGAATCTGCTCACCTCCATAGGTGGTGCTGTGCACAAACATGGGGCTGGGTCCCAGGATAAACACCTTGTTTGAAGTGTAGTCTGCTCCGGATAAGCATGAATGCCTTTATTTAATCTCAGGACATAAACAAGTTAAAAACATAGCACCGAGCGGTTTAGGGCATAATACATAAAAGGTAAAATGAGTCTAAAGGGAGAGTGTCACCTACTCTGAGTGTTTTAGACCTCACCGATCGCGTTATAGAACGTGTCCTCACCATTAAAATAGTACCGCTCTTGTGTCTGTCCCAAGTAGAGATCCTGAAAAAAGTACTTTATAAAGGTATGCAAATGAGCTGCCCAGGGGAGGAGTTACAGCCACAAGTGCCCAGGCCCCTCAGCTATGTGCCCATGTAACTGCTCCCCTTGCAGTCCTCTGGCTTGGAGATCTTGCATGAGTGTCGGGCCTGCACATGCACACTGTTAGGTTCAGTGCCTCTTCCCATAGTGGTCAGAGCAGTGCGCATGCACAAGATCTCCAGAGGACTGCAAGAGGAGCGGTTATCTGGGAACCTTTGGCTGTGACTCCGCCCCTGGGCACTTGTGGCTGTGACTCCGCCCCTGGGCACTTGTGGCTGTGACTCCGCCCCTGGGCACTTGTGGCAGCTAATTTGCATAACAGACTCCCTTTAAATACAGAAAAGCAAGGGGGGCATGGAGAACAACACATTGGAAAATCTGGCATGGAAGAGTAGACTGTACCTATAGAGCAGTGATTTTCAACCAGTGTGCCTCCAGCTGTTGCAAAACTACAACTCCCATCATGCCCAGGCAGCCTACAGCTATCAGCCTACGGAAGGGCATGGTGGGAGTTGTAGTTTTGCAACAGCTGGAGGCACACTGGTTGAAAATCACTGCTATAGAGAAAATGCAAGACAGCACAAGAATACATGGAAAATTCACATGGTTTTCAGTAACATAATGTGAACAGACACCAATAAAGAGTAATGACATAATTAATAAAAATAAGCCGTTCTGAGGTTTAAGCAGTTTCCATAACGGTTGCTCATAGTCAGCATCCAATATATTTACACAAGCGGCATCTATTCTAGCCGCATTTGAGAAAACCCTTCCAGGAAAACCAGTTAGCAGGTTTACTGGTCTGACTTTCCTGTCAAGAAGCCGCTTGTGTAAATATGGTGCAACCACTAACGAGGCGACACCTACCTCCAGCTATCATAAGCATAGGTCGCCTCATCTGTACATTGTTTATGTCAGGGATGGCCAATCTGCAGCTCTCCAGTTGTTGCAAAACTACGACTCCCAGCATGCCTGGACAGCCTACAGCTATCGGGGCATGTTGGGAGTTGTAGTTTTGCAACTGCTGGAGGGCCGTAGGTTGGGCATCCCTGGTTTATATGATTGAGTGCAACAAATGTAACCCTCAGTATATAGGGTGCACTATACGGGACTAGAATCGGTGAACAGTATAGCCAATCCTGAACACTAAGGCCTGTCCGCTGCTGCAGTGCACTTTGTGAATATGCACTAAGGAGATACAAGCCCACGCCAGGTAAAAGCAGTCGACCCAAACGAGGAGGGGATTGAGGAGGGTTCTCCTCAGTAGTGTTGAACGAAGCGAGCTTCAGATGATTCACCTGATTCATCTAAAGTCGCTTCATTCAAAACTTCGGAATAATACTGTACGGAGATCCGTCTCCGTACAGTATTGGATTGTATGGGCTCCGATGAGCCGAAGTAATTTATTCACGAAGTCAAGTATTTCATTTTTAAAGTGGAAAACTACTTTAAAACTTGAAACCGAACTCGGCTTCGGTTCCGAGGTACCAGTTAGAACTCAAGCCTTGTGGACGCGGCAGTGAACCTGCATGTATTATAGATGTTGCTGAATACAATAGACAGAGCATGCTGCAGAGCGGATATACCGTATATTTTTTTTTTTTTGCTTTATAAAATGCGCCCGATGATAAGACGCACCCCAGATTGTAGAGTAGGAAAATAAGAAAAAAATATTTTTTTATCAGACCCCCATATCAGCCCTCCATGTCAGAACCCCATCAGACCTCAGATCAACCCACTGTGCCCCCATCAGCCCCCATATCAGTCCTCCATGTCAGACCCCCATCAGTTACATGTCAGACCCCCATCAGACCTCAGATCAGCCCCTTTCAGACCCCCACCGAACCTCAGATCAGCCCTTTCAGACCCCCATCAGACCTCAGATCAGCCCTTCATATCAGACCCCCATCAGTTCCATGTCAGACCCCCATCAGACCTCAGATCTACCCCTATCAGACCTCAGATCAGCCCCTATCAGACCTCAGATCAGCCCCTAACATTCCCCCATCAGACCTCAGATCAGCCCCTATCAGACCCCCATCAGACCTCAGATCAGCCCCTATCAGACCTCAGATCAGCCCTTTCAGACCCCCATCACACCTCAGATCAGCCCTTCATGTCAGACCCCCATCAGTGACATGTCAGACCCGCATCAGACCTCAGATCAGCCCTTTCAGACGCCCATCAGACCTCAGATCAGTCCTTTCAGACGCCCATCAGACCTCAGATCAGCCCCCATCAGACCTCAGATCAGCCCCCATCAGACCTCGGATCAGCCCCTATCAGACCCCATCAGACCTCAGATCAGCCCCTATCAGACCTCAGATCAGCCCTTTCAGACCCCCTATCAGACCTCAGATCAGCCCCTATCAGACCTCAGATCAGCCCTTTCAGACCCCCATCAGACCTCAGATCAGACCCCCATCAGACCTCAGATCAGCCCCCACCAGACCTCAGATCAGCCCCCACCAGACCTCAGATCAGCCCCCACCAGACCTCAGATCAGCCCCCACCAGACCTCAGATCAGCCCCCACCAGACCTCAGATCAGCCCCCATCAGACCTCAGATCAGCCCTTCATGTCAGACCCCCATCAGTTACATGTCAGACCCCCATCAGACCTCAGATCAGCCCACTCAACCCCATAAAACTAAAATATAAAAAATCTCTTACCTCTCCTGCGTTGGGGCTCTGCACCGGGTTTGGCGCTGCACTGTCACCTGACTGCGTGCAGCCTCAGATCATAGTGTGCGAACTACGTCCTGACGCTGTATGGGGTCAGGACAGTGCAGCGCTGGCAGGAGAAGACAAGGGAGTGCTGGACTCGGAGCGGAGCCGCTGCGCAGGAGTGTGCGTATCTTTCCCCACTCCCGGCACCTAATACATACTAGTGAGTGCTTCCAGAATGGAAACGCTTACTAGTATTTGCTGTATAAGATGCATGGCCTTTTTCCCCCTACTTTTGGTCTTATAAAGTGAACGATACGGTATGTGAATCAGTCCTTATTCGCCTGCTTTTTTTTTTTTTTTTTACCTACGAGGTGTTTCAGTCCCAAAGGTCTACTCGCAGTTTTTACCATTTTTATCACTTTTTATTACATTTTTTTGTAGGACACGTGGTCAAAACAAATTAACTTTAGCATTGAGCACTTTTTTGCCCATGTGGCTTTCACTTGAGACGTCATATGATATAATGATGCCAAAATGACACCAAACGGGGCCCATTTGAGTTAATAGGTCCCATCTGGCACTGTACGGGTTCTTTGGGCCAGTGATTTTGTTGTTTGTTGCTCTAACATGGGAGAGCAGAACAATGAAAAACAGAACACAGATGTGAACCTTAGATTAAATAAGGCTCATAAGGAATATCCCTGAATGAAGATTTGGGCCTAGACTTAAAACCCAAGATGTGGAGGACCCCCTCCCTCCCCTTTCCTATAATCACAATATCTTGTTATATACTGCAGACTGGGAGACGGTTGCTGAGCTGGGGGCACTTTGCCCTACTCCCCATGCTTGAGATGCTGATGTGCCACCAGCCTCCTCTGAATGGCCGCTGGCACCTGTGGCTTCATTACAGATCAAAGAGCCGCCAGCTACTATTGTTGGCTGAGAGCCGAGGCGTGACGTGTAGGTGCCAGCATCGCGATCGCTGCACTAGTCTGTAACATATAGACTGTCTGTGCCGCTCTCTGATAGTATAAAGTAACCCGGGCCGCCGATAGTTCACCAGGTGGCTGCCAGACAGTTTCTGTTGAGTGGGGGACGGGGTGAGCAGTCTCCTCACTCCAAACTTTTTTGAAGTTTGGAGTAAGAAGACGCAGTGGCGTGCCTAGGGTATTTGGCACCCGGGGTGGATCCTTTCTCTGACACCAGCTAACCCCCCCCCCCCCCCGCTCCAATACAAAAAAAAACATATTTTTACATTTACATGTTTCCCTGTGGCTCCTAATGACCCTCAGTGCTCCCCCATACAGTATAATGACCCCCAGTGCCACCATACGGTATAATGACCCCCAGTGCCCCCATACGGCATAATGACCCCCAGTGCCCCCATACGGCATAATGACCCCCAGTGCCCCCATACGGCATAATGACCCCCAGTGCCCCCATACGGCATAATGACCCCCAGTGCCCCCATACGGCATAATGACCCCCAGTGCCCCCATACGGCATAATGACCCCCAGTGCCCCCATACGGCATAATGACCCCCAGTGCCCCCCATACGGCCATAATGACCCCCAGTGCCCCATACGGCATATGACCCAGTGCCCCATACGGCATAATGACCCCCAGTGCCCCCATACGGCATAATGACCCCCAGTGCCCCCATACGGTATAATGACCCCCAGTGCCCCCATACGGCATAATGACCCCCAGTGCCCCCATACGGCATAATGACCCCCAGTGCCCCCATACGGCATAATGACCCCAGTGCCCCCATACGGCATAATGACCCCCAGTGCCCCCATACGGCATAATGACCCCCAGTGCCCCCATACGCATAATGACCCCCAGTGCCCCCATACGGCATAATGACCCCCAGTGCCCCCATACGGCATAATGACCCCCAGTGCCCCCATACGGCATAATGACCCTCAGTGCCCCCATACGGTATAATGACCCTCAGTGCCCCCATACGGTTATAATGATCCCCCAGTGCTCCACCATACGGTATAATGACCCCCTAGTGCCACCATACGGTATAATGACCCCCTAGTGCCACCATACGGTATAATGACCCCCTAGTGCCCCCATACGGTATAATGATCGCCCAGTGGCCCTCTCACATACCATTGCTGGAGCGCAGTGTTTCTGGCGGTCCTATCATTCACTAACAGCAGCTCCTCTCCCTGCGCTCCTTCTCTCCTCTGGCGCAGCAGTGAGACACACATCATGAGACGGGCCTGGAGGAGAGAAGGAGCGCAAGGAGATGAGCTGTGGTTAGTGAATGAAAGGAACGCCGGCTCCCCTGTGCTCCAGCAATCAGCACTTTTTTTCTGTATTGATGGAAGTGCTCATAGCAGCCGGCCCTGTACCCCCCTGAGTGCTGGCACCCGAGGTGGAATGCCCTCCCTTGGCACGCCACTGTGCAGTGGGCCCTGGCACTTGCCTGGGTATGCCAGATGCTGATGCCGGCCCTCTATCTATCTATCTATCTGTTATATGATATATGACGTAGCTAACATGGTGGAAACTAGCTGCCACGTAGATCAATATTTCATCTGTATTTCAGGTCTACCCATCGATGTAGAGATACCATGGCCCCGCCTTTTCCCTCGGACTGGGATGACGATGAGCGGATGTCCTTCTTGTTCTCTGCCTTCAAGCATTCTCGTGATGTGGACAGTGCAGATTGGGACAGTAAAATGGCGTTCTGGACATCTCTGATTATAACGCACGCCAAGGCTCAAGGGCTACTCACCATTTCATTTCGCCATCTGCAACAAGGCTTTACCCGCAAGGGCATTTCTCCTTTAGGCCTGGAAACGGTCGTCCAGGAAATGCTAAGGTGAGGAGTCAGCTGTCAGAGGGGGATGGAGGCTGATTCTGTCCAGTGCCTGCCTTCAGCTGTTTAGCAGCAAACAAACGCATGGAAGCAAAATGATGAAAAAAGGTAGTTTTAGGCTAGAAATACTGCAAATGACATTAAAACATATTAACCCCCTAACTGTTTTACCAGAGTGGAGCTCCAGCAGTGGGAAAAGTAGCTTACTGGAGGGGGGAGGGCTGCTTTAGAGGCTGCTACCTCCTGAATGGTAGCAGCTAGAAACATGCAACTGGTCTTGTTTGAAAGCAGACATTCTAAGCTTTTAGACAGTACCAGAATGACAGCAAAAAGGTTCAGGACAGAGAAAGATATCACTGATAGAAATCGAGACGCTGTGAATGCAGCTGAAAATGAAAGTAAAAACAGGTTTTACTCGCGATTATTCCCGACTTGATTTCTAGCAGTGATTTCTCCTCTGTTGCTTGGACTTTGGATGTCATTTTGGTCTATGAAAGCATGGAATGTCAGCTTTCAAACAAGACATGTTTCTAGCTGCTACCCTTCAGGAGATAGCACCATCTAAGCAGCCCTTCCCTTTCAGTTAGCTACTTTTCACACTGCCCGAGCTGGACTCGGGCAAAACAGTTGGGTGGTTAAAGAGCTTAAAATATCTTTCAGCATGATCAATCCTTTTAAACCAGGCATGTTGCCTGGTAGGGTTGATCATGTTGAATAAAACCATATGTTTTTTTTTTTCTCTATGGTGAATAGTTCTGGAGATATATAACTTTGTATATTTGTGCTAATGACGTATTTGGAGCACCAAGAGGATGGCTGAAGCTCTTGGAGCACCACTAGTCCTATGCCGCTGTGCTCTTTGTACTCCCGCTCACCTTTGATTGACAGGGCTAGTGGATCAGATGTGCGCCGCTTTCCAAGCTCAGCAGATCCACTGCGCAGGCGCTGAGTTACTGAGCCATCTTGGGCAGCGCTGGCACGAAAACACAGACGAGATATCTAGCCCTGTCAATCAAATGGGAGGGGGAAGTACACAGGGCACAGCGGTGCTCCAAGAGCTACAGCCAGCCCCTTGGTGCTTCAAATAAGTCATTAGCACAAATATAAAAAGTTATATATTTCTATAAATATATAGTTTTACTCCGCATGGTCAACTCTGCCAGGCAATATGCTTGGGTTAGTGGGGTTGATAATGTTAACAGGGGCTCTTTAACAGCCTTTCAAGACTTTTGATGAAAATACAGTAATTTCTGGGAATAACCCCTTTAAATGGGTTGTGTTACTTCAGCAAGTGACATTTATCACGTAGAGGAAGTTAATACAAGGCCCTTACTAATGTACTGCGATTGTCCATATTGCCTCCTTTGCTGGCTAGATTCATTTTTCCATCACATTATACACTGCTCATTTCCATGGTTACGACCACCCTGCAATGCATCAGTGGTGGTCATGCTTGCACACTATAGGAAAAAGCGTCAGCCTCTCTGGTGGCCGGAACCATCGGAGCGCACATAAGCTAGTTGTTTTTCCTATATTGTGCAAGCACGACCACCACTGATGCATTGCAGGGTGGTCGTAACCATGGAAACAATCAGTGTATAATGTGATGGAAAAATGAATCCAGCCAGCAAAGGAAGCGATATGCTTTTCCAGTTTTAAGTAATGAAACTGTTCCTGTTCGTTTTTGGCAGGCAAGGTTCCCTGCAGAGGGAGTCGGATTTTGTGGCAGGCATCACCAGCGGCTGGGTTTCTTGGGGCGTGAGACAGCTGGTCATCAAACCTCTACGCTGGACCATCAGCTCAGTTCTAGGAGGACAGTTAAACCCAGATGAGCCGTTTGTGGTTCCTGAAGTAATAAAGGTTAGTCACATAGCATGCTGGTTAGTTAATACTGCTGCGGGGAGGCTGGTCAGCACGGAGTCCAGTACAGGTTAGTAAGGGGCCCTTTACATGGGTGCAAATGTCCTGGTAGAGGGGCAGAGGTGACCGCAGAATTTACTCAAAGTAGAGAGTTCATGTGGCTTGGCTGTGCGGTCCTGGGGATGAAATGTCTTAGGAAATGCTGGCAGCTATGAGACTATTCATACATACATTTGTTTGCCTGATCAGTACCCCTTGTAAATATGCTGCAGGCCACCCGACTAATGAGTAAACACTGGTTTGTTGGGTGATCACGGCATTGAAAATGCTGCTTTAATGGCAGCACATCTCCCCATGTGAACAGGGGATGGCAAATGCAAACTCTTTATCCCCATGCAATGACTTCTCCCCATACTAAGGATCATTGGTTCACATAAATGCAGGTGGGCAGATTGTAAAAAGATGAGAGTTGAAGGTACAAAATGGGAGATTTTTAATTAAAGGGGTTCTCCAGAAATTAAGAAAATGAAAATACCTAAATATGACTTTATTATAAATAAATTCCCAAATACCTTTCATTAGCTATAACGGTTCGTTTTGTCTGGGGAGCAATCATTAGGAGATCTAAAATGGCCGCCGTCCTATTAGTGCACACAGAACCTGTCCTAATCACACAGCAGGACAAGTTAGTTCACAACACTGAGGTAAAGAGCTGCTTCATCCTCCTCTCTGCTCTATTGTCAGGGGTTATAATCCTGAATGCAGATGATAAGATCTTCAGCTGAATCTCTGTAGGAACGGAGTCCATGAGGAGACATGAAGTACAAAGAGGACGGACAGGACAGACTGTGGTAATGGAGCCTGCATACAAGAGCTGCTGCTCATTACTCACCTCTCCACCTCCTCTCTGTACTTCATATCTCCTCATGAACTCCATTCCTACAGAGATTCAGCTGAAGATCTTATCAGTTGTATTCAGGATCATAATCCTTGACAAGCAGAGCAGAGGATGAGGCAGCTCTTTACCTCAGTGTTGTGAAGTAACTTGTCCTCCTGTGTAATTAGGACAGGTTCTGTGTGTACTAATAGGACAGCGGACATTTTATTTCTCCTAATGATTGCTCCCCAGACAAAACGAGCCATTATAGCTAATGAAAAGTATTTGAGAATATATTTATAGTAAAGTAATATTTAAAGGGGTTATCCCACAAAAAATATTCTACAGTTTTCAAACCAGCACCTGGATCTGAATACTTTTGTAATTGCATGTAATTAAAAATTTTGTACAGCTACTGAGTTATTCAATAACATGTATCTGTATAGGACCACTTAATTTCTTATTTCTTTGACCTATTCACTGAGAAGGCCGCACATGCTCAGTTTCAACTTTTAACTGCCTCCTGAGCTGTGATAGGCAGAGCTGAGACACGCCCCCTGAGCTGTGATAGGCAGAGCTGAGACACACCCCCTGAGCTGCAGCAGAAAAGAAACTCCCCCTGAGCTGTCAGCTTGATATAAATCTAGCAGAGCAATGAATGGGGAGATCTCTGGATCCATGTGAGGTACAGGGCTGGTTCGAGCTTTGTTAAAAAGAGGTTGTCATGTCCTATATGATGTCTGATTTTAATTTTTTACATTAGTCATGTGACAACACCTTTAAGTATTTTTATGTCTTAATTCCTGGAGAACCCCTTTAAGGAACATGCTTCTTTCTTTCTTTCCTTCTTTCTATTTAGATATTTGATTGTTAAAGGGGTTTTCTGAGAGTTTTTTTTTTTTTTACTGTTGACTTATCCTCAGGATAGGTCATCAGTATCTGATCGATGGGGGTCCGACACCCGGGACCCCCACCGATCAGCTGTTTGAGAAGGCACCGGGGCTCCTGTGAGTGTTGCGGCCTTCTCATTGCTTACCAAGCACAGTTCCGCATTCACTTCTATTCCATTCAGTATAAAGCTCAAATTCTCAGTGCAGAGTGATGATGGCGTTCACTGTGATATAATACTGTGCTCCGTGTTTCCTGCCCCAGGAACAGGCGGATGTGGTGTTACAGAAGTATCAGTCTTCTCCGCTCAGCACCGTCCCCTTGCTGTGTGAGGACGACGTACATGGACTCTGCAAAGACCTGATCCCAACTAAGTCTGCTTTTCAGCTGGTTCTGTTGCAGCTTCTGAGAGACAAGAAGGTCTGTCTTCTACAGAGAGACGGTGACAGGGTAAGGAGATGTTGACTTATAGGTAATCCACCCCCATCGGTACAACCTCACAGATCGCTTGTTACGGCACTCATCATCCGCACACAGGGTCCAAGTCTGGACCAGCAAAATGCTAAAGTACCCTTTGGTGGAGCGAAGATAATGGAACCCGAACTCTGTACGCCAAACTTGAAACGCCAAGGTCTCTCAACACTAATTATGTTCATTGTGTGCAAAGATCTCAATGTAGTTAAAGTGAACCTATCATCGGTGAGGGTCCGGGTGCTGAGACCCCCCCCCCCTCTGATTGAAAACAAAGGAGCACAGCAGTCACCTGAGCACTTCTGATCCTTCATTTAGCAGTCGCTCTATTGGACTCTTCTGTACGCCGATCGCTGTGTTCTCCAAGGAAAGACAAACAAGAAAGGGGTGCAGAGCCTGCCCCCTCATGTTAGCAGTTAGTTGGGGTCTCGGCACCTGATCAGAACTTCTGACAGGTCACCATTTTATAAAAAGAGGACCTGTCACCTCTCCTGACATGCCTGTTTTAATATCTTCATGCATTCCCCATGTAATAATTCTGGAACATCTATTCTTATGTCTGTATGTTGTGTCATTCCTTTATTATTTCTATTAGAAGTTATGAATGAATTGCTAGCAGTCTGCAGTAAGGGTATGGGGGGGAGGAAACAAGTTGGGGGTGTGTACCTGCACAGTCTGACAATGGCAGCACTGATTGGATAGAGTCAGTCTGTGCAGGTACACACCCCCAACTTGTTACCACCCCTCTGTACCCTTACTGCAGACTGCTAGCAATTCATTCATAACTTCTAGCAGGAATAATAAAGGAATGACACAACATAGAGACATAAGAATAGATGTTCCAGAATTGTTATGGTATGGGAATGCATGAAGCTATTAAAACAGGCCTGAGAGGAGAGGGGAGAGGTCCTCTTTAAAAGTGAAGGAGCACTTGTTCTGTATAGATGGTGGGTAGACCTAAGGAATATCATGTCCCTCAGCCCAAGCAGTTTCTATCTGTGCCATTCCTAAGCCCCTGACCCTCTTACCTTACAGATCATCAAGTTTGTCCAGGGAGGAAGTAATCGAGTGACCCCCATAGGAGACACCGATCTGGGCATTTACGACTTACAGAAAAGTGAGAAGCTGCTATCGGAGAGACTGGAGAGCGCGTGTGACGAATCTTCAAGGTGAGCACCCCAAGCTGTGGCCGCCTGCTGACACTACTCCCCATTAGATTTCATTGTGTCAGCCTTCTGCTATATAGCGAACTGTCTGCTGTACTGACATGTATACTGGTATTCACTATTCTGGGGCACCGCTACATTGTGCCATTCCTCTGTTATTCCTCCAAAAACATGACAAAATTGACAAGATGTAATTATATTCATACATGTGCAGGAGGAGTAACAGAGGAACGGTGCAATGCACAGAGTACTAGTATTGTTATGTCATAAAATGTCAGAAGAGCTATGGTAAATTTAGTGCTCATGCACAGGACCGTATGTGTTTTGCGGTCCGCAAAAAATACAGATAATGTCCGTGTGCATTTGGTATTTTGTGGAACAGAACAGCTGGCCCCTAATGGAACAGTCCTATCCTTGTCCGTAATGCGGACAATAATAGGACATGTTCCTTGTTTTTTTTTTTGCGGAACGGACATACAGAAACGGAATGCACACGTAACTTCCGTTTTTTTTTGCGGACCCATTGAAATAAATGGTTCCGCGTACAGTCCGCAAAAAAAAGGGAACCACCACAACTCTAATTCAATCCTTTTCCCAGATGACTATATCTGGTTTGGCCGATATTCCTAGTCCTGTTTCACAGCACTTTAAAGGGGTTGTCTCACCTCAGTAAGTGGCATTTATCATGTAGAGAAAGGTAATCTAAGCCACCCGAATATGTCTTTAAAGGGGTTCTCTGGGAATTACGAAAATGAAATACGTAAATATTACTTTATTATAAATATATTCATTAGTTATAATGGCTCGTTTTGTCTGGGGAGCAATGATTAGGAGAAATAAAATGGCCGCCGTCCTATTAGTTCACACAGAACCTATCCTAATCACACAGGAGGACAAGTTACTTCACAACACTGAGGTAAAGAGCTGCCTCATCCTCCTCTCTGCTCTACTTGTCAGGGGTTATGATCCTGAATACAGTTTAATACAATCTTCAGCTGAATCTCTGAAGGAACGGAGTTCATGAGGAGACATGAAGAACGGGGATGTGTCTGTGTCCTGCTGTGTGATTAGGACAGGTCTTGTGTGGACTAGTAGGACGATGGCCATTTTATTTCTCCTAATGATTGCTCCCCAGATATATAATAAAATAATATTTAGGCATTTTCATTTTCTTAATTCCCGGAGAACCCCTTTAAGGCCTCGTGCACACGACCGTATTTTCGGTCCGCATCTGAGCCACATTTTTTTGCGGATTGAATGCAGACCCGTTCATTTCTGAATCTGTTTGCCCTGTGCCTTATTACGTGGTGTGGGGCAATGGGGCCACAAGGACATTACTACAAGGATATTACTATAATGTATGGGAGCAACACAGAGACGTTTTACTGCATAGGCCTCATACAGTATAATGTCTCCTTGTGGCCTCCATACTAGCAGATTACTGAAAGCATATCTGTGTGTACTGCTTTATTCATCCTGAACTGTTCTTCAAAAAACATGACGTGTGCAATGTAATCTTCTTTTCCTGCAGGCTGACCGAAGAGGCCAAAAGCTTTAATAAGGCCGGGAATAAGCAACAGGTCAGTATCCTTATTTCTCTGATGTTGCCCTTCACCCGGGTACCAACACTCAGTATAAGACCTCCTGCATAATACCGTATCTGTTGTGCGGTCCTCAAAATACGGTGGCGATCCATGTGAAGCCTGCAATTTTCGCAGAACCCACTGTAAAAAAAAAATCCTATTATTGCCTGCAAAACAGACAAGAATTGGACAGGTTCTATCATTTGTGGCCTGGCCGTACAGATGCAGAACGCACACAGATGACATCCCGTTTTTTTTTTTCTGTTCCCAGAAATGAATGGGTCCATGTGCAATCCTCAAAAAAGTAGATCAGTCATGGACCAAAAATACCGTCGTAAATGAGGACAAAAAAAATCAAGGTTGAATGTAACTTCAGTGTAGACATAAACTAAGGATAGGCCATCAGTATCAAAGTCTTAGAAAACCCCTTTTCATCCTTTTTTTTAATTGAGTTTTTTAATGGAGTTTTTTCTAAAAGAGAAAATTTTTAATATACTTACAGGTCTGGAGTTTACATGGATTGGCCTCTCAGGAACCCGGTCATGTAGTGCTCTCTTCTGAAAATCCAGCTGATGTCACATCCTTTACCAGGTTTCCGGCATGGACGGAAAGTTACATCCGCTGCGGATGAAGCAAGGACTATTCCGTCCTTCACCTACTGGAAACCTGGTAAAGGACGGAAGCAGGATTTTCAGAAGAGGAGCGTCACGTGACTGGGTTCCTGAGAGGACTGTCCATGCAACTTCAGAATGATATATGTAATTAAGGTGGGTTTCTGAGACTGGTTCCAAGAAGACCCCTTTAATCATAATTCTTTTCTATGGCCTATTACTTAAAGGGGTTGCCTCAGTTATATAAAAACGCGGGTAACCCCTACAAATGGTCCAAAATAAAAAATAAATGGATACTCGCCTGTTTTCTCTGAGCTCTGTTCTTCGGTCCTCCCGCTGCTGATGTCATCTTCTTGGCTGCAGCGGTGACCTGTGTACACAGAACGTCACTGCTGCAGCCAGAAAAACACAGGGCAGCATTGAGGACCGAAACAAAGGTAGAGTCCATTCATTTGTTACTGTAGGCCATTTTCAGGGGGTGTCCAAGTTTTTATGTCAGTTGGACAACCCCTTTAAGTGGGATGATCCTAAGGACTCTGTAGGAGAAGGAAGCTCAGTGAATTCTGTGTACTGGTGGACTGTACATTACTCAGTTCTTACCATGAATATCTTTTGTTCTTCAGGCCCTGAGATGCCTTCGTCGCAGGAAAGTGGTAGAAAAGCGTATATCAGCTCTGCAGAGCAAATTGGACACGGTGCAGAGCATTCTGGAGAGGATATCCATGGCTGAGACTGACCGCAAGGTGACAGGATAGTGACTGGCCACCGCAACTATAATAAACAGAATTTGCTACACACATATCTTACCAAGAAACTCCAAAAATGTGCACACCCAAAATACATGTTATGTGGTTGTCCTGCTGTATAGAAACCTTTTTTTTTATCTCCTCTATTGTTCCTCCTGAAACTAAGATAAAATTGACAGCTGGGTGCTATCATCCCCCTTCTGAGTAGGTTGTGTCTCTACAGAATCTGAAACTTTTCACTTTGATTAGTGTTGAAAAAGGAACGGTAACAGATGTTACTTTATTCCTACAGTTCCAGGAGTAGTAACAGAGGACCAGCACAACGCAGTTGAAATATTTGTGTCAGGATTGGGGATGGATGGGTCCTCTTTATGCACCTCGATAGACTACACCGCACCCAGTGGCTCTTTAGTGGTGACTGAGGTGCCGCCGGTGGGCACTTCTGCTGGGTCGATACCTTGTGTGTATGGTAATGCCAATATTGCTTCCTTTTAGGTGGTGTCTGCGTACCAGGCAGGGGTCTCGGCTCTGCGGTCAGCACTGAAGGATGTCAGTCTGGAGAAGACAGAGAGTTTAGTAGATCAGATACAAGAGGTAAGAAGAGTGTGTCCTATGTGGCCTTTATATAAAGTGTCCACGTGTAGTACGAGCCACGTGGCAAATTATATGCCATAGTCCTCAGATCTAGCGCTGGAGGCACTGGCCTATATCAGCCATAGTGCCCAAATATAGTGCTTGAAGCAATGGACTAGAGCCTTTTTTTGGTCTGAGGGACGCATGTCACGTCTCTCTCTATTTCAAGCGGCCTATGCAAAGTGAATGGGGAGGAATGAATCTTACCACAGGCATTCCTCCCACAGTTCTCTCATTATAGGTAGCACCTCTGTGATTACACAGGGATATGCTATATTTTTTTTAAAATATGTTTTTGCCACATAATATGTGCCCTAAGAGGTCTTTTTTTATTTTTTTTATTTTTATACTATTTTTTATTTGCACGTTTTTCTTTTTTGTTGCATTTGTATTTTATTATATTGTGAGTGTGAAAATGAATCCAGCCAGCAAAGGAGACAATGTGGAGAATCACAATACATTAGTAAGTGTCTTGTATTAACGTTATCTACATGATAAATGTTATTTGTTGAAGTGTGATGGCGCCTTTAATACACAGCAGCCAATCAGAGGAGACAGAACTGCAGCCTGAACCAATGATGAGACAGGAGGCGTGTCTCAGACTACCTCAGTCTCCCTGTAGTCCTAATGGAGCTGAGCGGAAAGCAGCTAAGAAGTGAGATCTGAGGAGATAAATATGAGGAAATCTTTGACCTTTATCAGTTTTTTAGGTTTCTGAATGGACATTTGTGCTAATCTATATGATTGTAGTCTGATATCACTTATTTGAGTAGGGGGTACTTAGCTGAAACATACCGCCAAACACTGGTTTAGAGAAATGTTTGGTAGACCTTGGTCCTGACATGTTAGTCAGGTCCTATACTTGAGGATCACTGCTGCTCGGGGGGTTTCGTTGTTTTTTTTTTTTTTTTTTTTAATGTTTTATCATTTGTAAAATAATTCAGGAGTCCATTTTGATTGAATGTAAAAATGTATTTGGATTATTGCCTTGCAGTTCTGCGACCTGCAGGATGACGTCAACCAGACCCTGTCATCAGTGGGAACCAGCGATCTCGGTAAGTCACGTGCACCTCTTGTACTGTGAGGGGTCGTTGGGAGTTTTTGAGCAGTTGTTTCTTCTTGCTCTGAGGGGTTTTCGAAGCATCAGTGGTTAGACAGATGGATAGGGACCTCACAGCATGGTTGCCATGGCAGCTGGGTGCCTAGTAGTGGCCCCCAGGTCTGCAGCTGGAAAAGGTTTACAGAGTTCTCCCGCAATACAGAAAAATGGCAGGCGCTCTGTAACCCAGGCACCTGTATTAGTTACATGATCAGGGCAGGTTTTTAGGCTCTAGTTGTAAACAGGCATGTTTTCATTTACTGGCTGCTATCAGAGATCTTAACGTTGATGGATTTGAAACCCCAAGTATATTAGAAAATTTAGTAACTTTTTTCATACTAGAATGTATAACCATGATATAGCATTGGAAAAACACCTTTTAACAGTGAAGTTTTCCAGTGCTGTATGAAGTATCGTGGCTCCCCTTGTGCTGTATACGGGACCATGGCTCCTGATGTGCTGTATGTGGGACCGTGGCTCCTGATGTGCTGTATGCGGGACCGTGGCTCCTGATGTGCTATATATGGGACCGTGGCTCCTGATGTGCTGTATATGGGGACCATAGCTCCTGATGTGCTGTATATGGGGACCATAGCTCCTGATGTGCTGTATGTGGGACTGTGGCTCCTGATGTGGCGTGCTATGTTGGGACCGTGGCTCCTGATGTGCTGTATGTGGGACCGTGGCTCCTGATGTGCTGTATGTGGGACCGTGGCTCCTGATGTGCTGTATGTGGGACCGTGGCTCCTGATGTGCTGTATGTGGGAACCGTGGCTCCTGATGTGCTGTATGTGGGACCGTGGCTCCTGATGTGCTGTATGTGGGACCGTGGCTCCTGATGTGCTGTATGTGGGACCGTGGCACCTGATGTGCTGTATGTGGGACCGTGGCTCCTGATGTGCTGTATGTGGGACCGTGGCTCCTGATGTGCTGTATGTGGGACCGTGGCTCCTGATGTGCTGTATGTGGGACTGTGGCTCCTGATGTGCTGTATGTGGGACCATGGCACCCATGTGCTGTATGCAGGACCTTGGCACCTTATGTATATTGTGACTCATTCTGTTGATGAAAGCTGTAGCAGGTCTTTGCATCGCCAGAGTTAATCTTCTAATAAAACTCTTGTGTTATCCCAGATGTGGACACAGATGAGCTGGAGAGAGAGCTGAATGAGATTCTTCAGAAGGAGGAGGTGGACCTTCCGGACGTTCCTGCCGGTCCATTGATTGCCTCTCCACAGCACCCTCCTCTTAGCCATCGTGGTGATAACGCAGGTGAGCTAATATTCTTTCTTACTGGTGTGCTGGTGCTAATGTCCCCACAGCTTTTGAACCAAAAGTGTGATGTGCTGTCTACCTGCATGTCACAGCTGCTGGCCAATCCATAGCATGATGATATGTGCAGGAACACCACACAACCTGCAGACTGATGGAAGGGGGACAATACTGCTTGTTCGGGAGGGGTGGGAATGGGGACAATGCTTCTTCCCGCTGAAGAGGGGTAAGAGTGGGGACAATGCTGCTGCCCATTGGGGAGGGGTGGGAGTGGTTACAATGCTGCTGCCCATTGGGGAGGGGTGGGAATGGGGACAATGCTGCTGCCTTTGGGGAGGGGTGGGAATGGAGACAATGCTGCTGCCCGTTGGGGAGGGGTGGGAATGGGGACATAGCTGATGCCAGTGGTACTGCATTGTGGTGTTTGGCACTGCTGGGAAGGTATTGTATGTGGTCTGGGGGGCCGCCTTTTTCATCCCAGTCCTGCCATGCACGTGATATTACTGTTCTGGAGATATACATGTTTTCCTACAGACTTCTCTCTCCCTTCCAGCTCTGGACATGAGCGGGATGCTGTCTGCCCTCCCAGATGTCCCTACTGGTCCCCTCACTCGTTCTCCAATACATCCTTCAGTGGGGAAGAGTAATCAAAGTGAGCTTTTCTATAGATTAGGCTGAACGTGATACTTGTATGTGATGATGCTTTTTACTTGTGTGTAATGATCCTTTAGCTGCAATATTCTGCAGCGCTTTACTGTGTAGAATTGTAACTGAATGGGGAGACTCCAGGGTGTCTGGGCTCCTCTTTGTCTTCTAACCTTATTACTATAATGTATTTTACTTCTATTGCTTATACGTGTTGTGCTAACATATTTTGCAGTGCTGTACACAGAGTGTAATCATTCACATCACATACAAACTCCGGATGCATGTTTTTTGTTTTTTTTTACCTTATATAAACCGCGCAAAAAGCTACACTGGACAAGTCCCTTCCTCAGACTTTACACACAAAAAAAATAATAATATATACACACACACACTAGCAGATGGACCCACCCATCTATTCCATTTAAAGGGGTATTCCCATCTCACAAATGTAGTTTGTATAATTAGATATAGCCATACCAATATTATTACTAATAGAATGTATTTATAGAAAATGTACCGTTTAGAAGATTTCCCTATTTGTATATCCATTGTCCCACACACATCAGTCAGGCCGTTGCCCCTAGTTACGACCACCGCGGCCATGTAGTAGTGGTGGTCGGCTTGCTCCTGTTCAAACCCGCTCTGAGGTAACTGCTGTATAGTGTACACACATTGCATGAGCATGCGCAGGCACATCTTAGGGTACTTTCACATCTGCATTTTGGGAGCTACCGGTCCAAAACGCAATGGTCAGGATCCGTCCAAAACGCAAACTTTATAAATGGATCCTGCTCCATAGAGATGAATTGATCTTGGAACAGGATTCGTTTCTCTGCGTTTTGGAAGCGCAGACAAAAACGCTACAACCCTAAGATGTGTCTCCGCATGCTCATACAATGTGCGTTCACAGTACAGCAGCTACCTCAGAGCGGGTTTGAACAGGAGCATGCTGACCACCACTACTACATGGCCGCGGTGGCTGTAACTAGGGGCAACGGCCTGACTGATGTGTGTGGGACAATGGATATACAAATAGGAAAATCTTCTAAACTGTACATTTTATATAAATACATTCTATTAGTAATAATATTGGTATGACTATATCTAACTATACAAACTACATTTGTGAGATGGGAATACCCCTTTAATGTATGTGTGTGTTGTTAAAAGATATCGACCATATCGCCAATAACGGTGACCTCTACAGCACCCCGCTCCCATAATAGTGACCTCTACAGTACCCCGCCCCTTAACAGTGAACGTCACAGCCCCCTACCCCTTAACACTGACCCCCCACAGCGCCCTGGCTCCTTTATATAGGACCCCCGTAGCAACCCATCCCCTTTAACATTGACCTTCACAGCAGCCCGCCCCTTTAACAGTGAGTTTCACAGCACCCACTCCCTTGAAAGTGACCTCCTAAGGGGCCCACCCCTTAACACTGCCCTCCATAGGGGACCGTCTCCTTATCTGTGACCTCCACTGTTCCTTGCCCCTTTAACAGAGACCTCCACAGCTCCCGTTCCTTTAACAGCGACTGCCACAGTACCCCGTTCCCATAACAGTAACCTCCACAGTACCCTGCTCCCTTAACAGTGACCTCACAGTACCCTGCTACCGTAACAGTGACCTCCACAACAGCTGCCCCTTTAATTGTGGCCCCTGCCCCCTTTAGTGACCTCCACAGTGCCTGCCCCTTTAACAGTGACCTTCACAGCGGCCTGCCCTCTTAACAGTAACATCCACAGTAAATGCCCCTTTAACAGTGACCTCCACAGCAGCTGCCCCTTTAATATTGGCCCCTACTTCCTTAACAGTGACCTCCACAGCGCCCTACCCCATTAAGGCTAGGGCTACACGATGAAGTGTCGTGTGACATTTTGTCGCACCTATGTCGCACAACAATTTTTATAATCATAGACTATAGTGTCGCACTGCGACAATATAGACTATCATTATAAAAATTGTTGCACGACATTTGTGACACATGTAGCTGTGTAGTTGTGCCCTATGTGTTGTTCGACTTATTGTCATCGTGTAACCCAAGCCTAAAGTTGACCTACAGCAGTGAAGGAAAATGGCTGGGTTGTTATGGAAACCTGGAGTATGTGCATGTAACTGTGTGTAAGAAGCAGGCTGCACCAGGGCCTATGGGAGGTAAGCACTGAATTGTGTTTAGGGGAACTATTTACCTGAGCTTATTCTGTTATGGAAACCTGCAGCAAAGCTGTGTGTATTTGCAGACTAAGGACCTGCGAGCTTCTATTGGCTGATAAGGGACATGTGACCGTGTGTATGGCAGTTGGGATTTAAAGAGAGAGACTTCCAGGCTAATAATGGCTAATGCAGGTCATTTTTTGGGAATATCTCGGGAATGGTACGTCCTAGAGAACTGAGACCCGGTCTAAAACCTTCCCGGACACCTGATGTACCTGTGTGCCGAATTTGGTGACGATCGGTCCAGTAGTTTGGTCGCGCATAAAGAACAGACAGACAGAAACTCATTTTTATAATATTAAGATATAGATATATATATTACTGAAAGCATCATAAAAAGTAACTTTTATTAGATATCCTAAAAGAATGTAAATAGTCCTAAAAGGAAGGGGGCCCCGGATGAATAATTACAACACAACAAAAATTTTAATATTTAATCGGCTTTTTGATGTGGTGATCTATGTAAAATTCTGTGGTGAGTGAAAACTTTGTTTAAATTGAACCAGGAAAAAAATCACGTGAAATAATAAAATGATCGAACATCTGATAAAACAAAATATACATATGTGGTATCAAAGTAATTGTAGTGAACAACGGAAGAATATACAGTAGTTGTAGAGGCAGTTCAGAAATGGGAAAGAAGTACTCTGCATGACGAAGGCCCAAAATTAGCCCCTTCCTTAGCAAGTGTCCTGCTGTGCTTCACTGCGCCTCTGTACATGTGGTACCAGTAGCTGAGCGCCATTCTGTGCTATCTCTGCCAGTCCCGTAGACTTTGAAAGGAGCGGCCGTGCTTGACCACCAGCACAATCAGATGTGGGAGAGATAAGTGGCTCCAAAAATTTAGGATTGTTCAAGCAGGATCTGCCTCATCTGCCATGTATTATTGGTGTATAGGAGGGTGTACAGCAATATGTGCGTGAGAACCACAATAATACATCCTGCGTACACTGCGCTGTGAAATATGTTAGCGCCATTTCAATCGTGAAATGAGTCAATGCCAATATCTGTTTCATCCTAATGAACCTCCTGTTTTGCTCTCCAGGCGCTGCTCTTCAAACCCATCGCGCACTTTACCAATGATCGCGGGATGATTTGAAGACAAGCCTCGCCTCCAATGGGACTCCTGTTAATTTATGTTTCATTGATGGACTGTTTCGAATTAAAGGGTTAAACCTGAAAAATCCTAAAATCACAAAAATGGACTTTCTAGGGTCATTATCTACCAGGGCCATTCGTTATTTGACTCTGTTCATCTATAGGCGATAGCAAGGACTGTACTGGAAAAGCTGCCAAAGTGACGCCCCCTCTCTGACAGAATAAAATAAAGAAGAGATTTTCTTGATCACTCCTTTTTTGTCTCCTTCACAGGCGCAAATGAATCCGATTCCTCCGGTTACTTATACAAAATGAATTTATTCATTCCAAACAGACATATAAAATAAAATAATAAATAGATAAAGGACAACGCGTTTCGGAGGACTATGGCCTCCTTCTTCAGGTCCAAAAGTGTATATATCTCAATAGTACATCAGCACATATATATAGCATGGAAAAACGCCAAAAGTGTGACACGGGGGGAGGGGGGGGGGAACCCCCGTGGAAAAACACCCCCATATATTTAAACTAAATAAACCACATAAAGTACAATCTAGAAGAAATGCCCAATCAAAACCATTCAGTCGACGCTATTAGACTACTGGAAATTGTTATTAGTAACCTAGAACAGGACATATATCGTAGCGAAGGCAGATGGTCATGTGACACTCGACACCATGTCACATGACCCGTTGCCTAGAAGACAGAGCGCATTGCGGAAGTGACCCAGTAGAGGAGGCGGTCACGTGTGATGTCGTCCTGGAGACGCGTCTCTCAAGAAGAATGGAGATGTGGACCACGTGATCGATGTTACGTTGGTCACGGACAAACCCTTAGGAATACAGGTCACGTGATCGGAGGCACACTAACCTCTCCAACCTCTCCTGTATTCCTAAGGGTTTGTCCGTGGAGAGAGACGCACCACGTGACCAACGTAACATCGATCACGTGGTCCACATCTCCATTCTTCTTGAGAGACGCGTCTCCAGGACGACATCACACGTGACCGCCTCCTCTACTGGGTCACTTCCGCAATGCGCTCTGTCTTCTAGGCAATGGGTCATGTGACATGGTGTCGAGTGTCACGTGACCATCTGCCTTCGCTACGATATATGTCCTGTTCTAGGTTACTAATAACAATTTCCAGTAGTCTAATAGCGTCGACTGAATGGTTTTGATTGGGCATTTCTTCTAGATTGTACTTTATGTGGTTTATTTAGTTTAAATATATGGGGGTGTTTTTCCACTGGGGGTTCCCCCCCCCCCCGTGTCACACTGTTGGTGGTTTTTTCCATGCTATATATATGTGCTGATGTACTATTGAGATATATACACTTTTGGACCTGAAGAAGGAGGCCATAGTCCTCCGAAACGCATTGTCCTTTATCTATTTATTATTTTATTTTATATGTCTGTTTGGAATGAATAAATTCATTTTGTATAAGTAACCGGAGGAATCGGATTCATTTGCGCCTGTGAAGGAGACAAAAAAGGAGTGATCAAGAAAATCTCTTCTTTATTTTATTCTATTGGACTTCCTGAACTAAGTGGCAACTACTTCAACGGACATTTCTCCTATGGCAGCAGATCCTACTCTGGTAACCAAAACCACACGCTGATACGTCTACAATAGAGTTGCGCCTATTACAGCGCAACTCCAACAGTACTGTCCTATTTTGCGCTCTCTATTTTTCATCAGAGTTATTCTGAATACGCCTATCTGCCCCCTCTCTGATGTCACTTCCTAAAAGAGTTGGGTCAGGTGCAGGGCCACCAAAATTGTCCTCCTCCCCTAGGACAGGTTTTCTGCTGTCGTGAACAAGTCTTTCTGTATTCTCTGTGAACACTGTGGGGGACGTGTATAAAGACCAGCTCTTAGGAAAAATGGAGCAGCTAACCACAGCGACCAATGACATCACCTTCATTTTCTGGTGTGCCGTGGAAAACCTGATCTCTGGAACCATGGTGGCAGCTGCTTCAGTTTCCGTCTTCTCTAGGTTATATCTATATACAGTATTTTCTACGCTATATATGTGTTGTTGAAACCTCTTTGAGGGATGTGCCGATTGAAAATGTCTTATAAAAGGGGTCATATCCAAGAAAGACTTTTTTCCAGAAGTAGTATCACTTATGTCTCAGCTGTGTCTGTTATAGCAACGTAGCTTTATTTAAAGAAGATCTCTCGCAAAATGTTTTATTCTCTGAACTGTTAGAAAGGTGCATGATATAATCTGTAGTGAATGCAATCTTCTTATCACAGAATGTAATTATAAGTAATAACCTCTCTTCTTATTGTAGCTGGGTCATGTGACCAACTCCCTGACCTCCAACTGACCCAGGACAGGGAGCCAGTAACTGCTCTATTCATTCCTATGAGACTGAAAGTGAGGCTCCCATAGGAATACATAGAGAATTAGACTTCCTGTCCACACATAAGTCTATGTGTGAGTTGGTGGGTCTAATTCCTAGTCACATGACACAGATAAGAAACTTCAGGATTATATAAGAGTCAAAAATACAGACACTGGTAAGAAAATCACATTCACTACAGATTACATCATGTACATTTCTAGCAGGACATGGAATACATTTTTTTTGCGGGAGTTCTTTAATGGAAAACTGTCAGCAGTTTTGACTCCTCACAACTGCTGACGACACTATGTGGGGGGGCGGGGGGTGCAATGCATGATACTTAGCAAGAAGTGCATTGACAAGTGCCCAGGAGGCAGTCTTCTGTGCCCTCTGCACTGAACACTGCCCCAGCCCTGCCAGTCTATTGGGAGTGACGACTATAGTGGACAATCGGGAGACTACTAGAGCTGTTCTTCAGACTGTTCAGAGCGCTCAGGGCAGTCAACACGATGGGACCGCCTCCAGGGCACTTGCCACTGTGGCGCCTTGCTTATTAGGCTACTTTCACACTAGTGTTTTTTGCAGATCTGTCATAGATACAATAAGACAACCACATGCATCAGTCATGAACAGATCCGGTTGTATTATGTCTTATATAGCTATGATGGATCCGTCATGAACACCATTGAAAGTCACTTACATTGTGTGTCATTGTGTGCTTGCAGTGTTATTCTGTCTGCTATGGGAGTGCAACCTCATGGAACGGAATGCATTCTGGTGAGCTCCGTTCAGTTCTGTTTTGTCCCCACTTCCTTAAAGGGAACTTGTCATCAACTTTGTGCTGCCCATACTAACGGCAGAATAAAGTACAGACAGGTGAGTTGATTTCAGGTCTGTCATTTATAAGTTAAAAGTAAGTGGTTGCCGAGAACCAACATCACAAACATTGCATCCCAGGCCTGGAAAAGAGTCACGGCCACCTGAGAAGAGTCCTGGTTATTCATGAATTCCTGTTCTCCCTGCCCACCTGCTGATGACTGACAGTCTTCTACCTAGTTTTCTCACTTTCTCTCTAGGAGAGAACTGCCAACCATCAGCAGATGGGTGGGGAGAGCAGGAGATTAGGAATAACCATGAATCTTCTCAGGTAGATTTGACTCTTTTCAAGGCCTGAGCTGCAATGATTATGATGCTGGTTCTCTGCAACCGCTTACAGTTAGCTCATGAGTGACACACCTCTGACATCAGCATTTCTGTCACTATTTTATGCTGCCCTCAGTGAGGTAAGCATAAAGTTGATGACAGGTTCCCTTTAAGGGGTTGTTAATCCCTGGGGACTTTTACCAGAGAACTTTCACCCCCCCCCCCCACTTCCTGTTTGGCCGGATCCACACTGGAAATCATGTTGGCTTCATTGCTCCCCTGCCAGATCTGCAGGTCCAGGGTCTCCCTTCACCAACATTCATTTTAATGTGGGTCACGTGGCCACTGCAGCCAATGACTGGCTGCAGCGGTGACGTCACCCATGGCTGGAGCTGCAAAACTGGGCACCGCCCATGGAGAGGCGCTGTTTCGGGGGGAAAGAACAGATCCATTTCACCGCCTCTCTTGCAACCCTTGTACCTGTTAATTAGACTACATACACTATTTAATAAAAGACATTTGTATTTGATGTCTGGTGTCATGAGTTATTTTTATGCTTCACACATGCTATTATTGTTCAGTGCGCCCCTAAACAGCTGTGATCTGCCAAGATATGGCAGTATAAAATTATGAAATAAAAATTATGAAATAAAAAGAAAATACCTTTCAATGCCCTGCCGAGCCTGCAGCAGTCACGTGACCTTCATCAGGTGGGATTCAAAAATCTGCTCCGCAGGACACTTTTCTGCATTGACTGAATTTTCAGGTGGATTTTACGCCTGGAATTCCACAAGGGAAAATTCCCGATGAATCATCATCTTGTGTGGTCATACCCTAATAATTCAGCTGTGAGTGCACCTTAAAGGGGTCCTCCACTTTTGGTAATCCTTACTTGTTAGGGCATATTCACCCATCAGTAAATCACACGTGTACTGTCCTTGTTCTCCACAGACAGCACACGTCTTTATTGATTGTATCTTGTGGCTTTCATAAACTCTGTCCTTCCTCCTTCAAGCAAATTTTTTTGTTTGTTTTTTTTCTCTTCTTCCTTGTTCCTTAACTGAGGTTAGAAAATCGACTGTTGATGCATTAACAACCAAGGAGTGAAGTGTGTGGCCACAGGTAAGAATGCAGCTCCTCGGGATTTACCCCTGGATATGTGAGCAGAGGTCTGCACTGCCCATCCGATGGTCCATCATCCTGTACCTGGTGAGTACTTCTATTTTTAAGTATTACCACTCATCCAGTGTTTTTGCATTGGGAAATTATGATGTATACAGTGTTTATCTGTTGTCATCCAGCTTTCCCAGGAACAGATATGAAGGATTGATTTTTAAGCTCAGAATGTGATTTTTGGAGATCTTGGATCACTTACATTTTTCCAGTCTTCCATTCCGTATAAAGCATGGTGGAGCTGTGGCATCACTAGTACAGAGGAGTAGAGCCCGTGTACCCTGGTGCCTCTTTTATATGCCAAATTGCAATTTGCTTTTTCAGACTTTGACTCATTAGTGACATTGCAGTGATTTTTTTTATTTTTTTTTAATCTATGCAAATCGCACCATAAGGGCTCATGCACACGACCATATCCATTTTGTGGTCTGTAAACACAGATCCCGGCTGTGTGTTTGCCACAATTTTTTTCCACAAATCAGACAAGAATTGGACATGTTCTATTTTTTATTTTTTTTTTTTGTGGGCCAGCAGAATGAACTTGATGTCATGATGTCTGCGTCCTTTGCAGCCCCATAGAAATGAATGGGTTTGCATCTGTTCTGCAAGGAATGCGGATGGGATGTGGACCGAAAATACGATTGTGTGGATGGGGTCTAACATAGACCTGTGACTTCAATGCAAAAGCAAGTCACAGGCAAATTGCACAGATTGCCTTAATGAATTTGCCCTAGCTGTATACAGCAATAGGGGAAAGTGGTATATGAGCGACTGCAAATTAGGCTGCTCTCAGTGTCTTTCTTCTGGACCATGCAGAAACATTGGCAATGACTATAGGGCTGCAGTACTACACAATATTGGGGTCCAAGTCCATCAGTTTGGAGGCTGCAGCAGGCACAGTATTAGTACACCTTAGGCAATAGCAGCCGCAGCATTATGGACTGCAGCAGGCACTTGTGGGAGCCGCAGGTGATCTCCGAGCTCTACTCCACTTTTGTCCTTACAGTAGTTTTATTGAATTCCCCACATTGTTTGTGTCTTCAGTCCTCCAGAGCCACAATCATGATACTTCTATCCATCATCTGAACAATGCCTAAGGGCCCATATGCCATTACAGAGGGAATTGATCGGGAATGGTACTGTTCCTTGCCGCTCATTGAACCTACATTTACATGCAGGTTTTGTATAATGAAAGATTAAAGAGGACCTCTCCCCTCTCCTGACATGCCTGTTTTCATAGCTTCATGCATTCCCCATGTAATAGCAATTCTGGAACATCTATTCTTATGGCTCTATGTTGTGCCATTCCTTTATTATTTCATCTAAAAGTTATGAATGAATTACTAGCAGTCTGCAGTAAGGGTACAGAGGGGAGGTAACCAGTTGGGGGTGTGTCCCTGCACAGTCTCATTCTATCCAATCAGTGCTGCCACTGTGCAGGGACACACCCCCAACTTGTTTCCACTCCTCCATACCCTTACTGCAGACTGCTAGCAATTCATTCATAGCTTCTAGTAGAAATAATAAAGGAATGGCGCAACATACAGACATAAGAATAGATGCTCCAGAATTGTTATTACATGGGGAATGCATGAAGCTATTACAACAGGCATGTCAGGAGTGGTGAAAGGTTGTTATATAATGTCAAAAACTAGATAGTTTTCTATCTACGGAGCCCCAAAATGTCGTTGCTTGAACTTATTTTGTCAAGTAGGCCTTATAAGTTTGAACAACCTCAAAATATACCATCCATGCTTCTCCAACCTCTTGAGATAATTTCCCACCATGTCCATTCATCATTTGATCTGGCCTCTATATTCCCTCTGTGTTTTTTGGTTATAGATCTTCGTGACTTGTTTGGCCAGGCCAAAGATTTTTGCTTCTGGCAGTCTTTTGTAGCCATAGAAAGCTTCTACCTTCTCCATCTAGACTGTGAGGTGGACCCAACTTACAGAATACAACATCCATGATTAGAAGTAATTGGCACACATTTTCGAAGCTCGCATTTGACCAACAGACCCCAGAAAATGCAGCGGGATTCCATATTTTTGCTGTTAATGATCACCTGTTCCATTTCGCAGGTGAAAAGCATAGCATGCCAACCATATGCCACAAACGCCATGATTGGTAACGGATCGTATTATATGAATGGAGACATTGTTTGTCTCAAGTGTCCCGCAGGTGAGTTATATGGATTGTGAAGATTTTGTTTTTGGCATTTAGGAGGAGAATTCATTATTCCCTATGCCTGTTCTTGGCGTAAAAAAGTTGCAAATCCACCAGATTTGCATCTTTTCAATGAATTTGTGACTATTCTAGTTGCAAGCTACTTTTTACTCTGCCCTCACCAAGTCTACGAAAAGGGGGCGTGGTGAGGACGGGGTCATCCACCCTGGCTAATTCATATTTATGTAGTTTTCATACCTCCTTCCTCCAGCATTGCCAGCCCTATCATCGATTGATAAATCAGGGACTTAGTCTTTATACACATGTTACAACCTTAAAACTACATGTAATGTATACTATCTAGATCACAAATATCCCACCCAAGAATCCAGGAAGAAAGTAAACCAAGAACCTCTCTAAACATTTCCATGACATATTCTGCAGAGCCTCAAAAAATACATCTTCTCGAAGGACATACTTACTCAAAGGACTTCTTTTGCCACCTAGTCCTTCAATACTGATAACTAAAAGTGCCATATTGATTTCCTGACGGTGTATAGGGCCTTACTGATCTCAATTTGTACCTTTTTAGAGATATTTGATTCTGAAAAAATATCTCAAACATAATAATAGACCTAAACTCAGCTCAACACAGGAAGCCTGTTTCAATTGTTCTAGTGTTGAAGTCCAAGAATGATTCAATTTGGGGAATTGCCAAATCAAATGAATAAGATTACCGGAGCCTATTTTACAATATTGCAACATTCTGTAAGATACTGAAGGGGCTGCTTCCTAAAATGATGTCTTCATCCTTTTTCAAAACCTATAGATAATAGGGCCCAGATCTGCTTCCCAGTTTTTCTTTCAAAAGAGGCTTCTATATATTTTTGATAGGGCTTACACCTATACATTGCAAAAATGTGGTGAAACTTCTTCAAAAGCAGGTCTTTCTCCCAAGACCTTGCATACTAAGAGCAGATTTCAACTAAATAGACTTAATCCTGTATATTCACACTTCAATTGACATATACTTTGTTGTACTGTGAAAAAGTTAAAGCAATAAAAATGATCTGATTAAAAAAATAGACTTAATCCAAGAACTGTCTGGAACCCCATATTCGTGTTACACTTTGGAAAAAAGATATTAACCCTGTATGGTCATAGACTTCTATAAGATGAATAATTCCCCATCTCCTCCAGCCTACACCTACTTGGATTTTATAATGTTCACTTAGATGTGGATTAAGGCTACTTTCACACTAGCGTTTTTAAATTCCGGTATTGAGTTCCGTCATAGGGGCTCAATACCGGAATAAAACGCTTCAGTTTTGTCCCCATTCATTGTCAATGGGGACAAAACTGAACTGAAGAGAACGGAGGCTCCTGAAAGCATTCCGTTCCATCTTCAGACCGGAGAACAAACCGCAGCATGCTGCGGTTTTCTCTCCGGTCCAGGCATCCGCACCAAGACGGATCCGGAATGACCCCCAATGCAAGTCAATGGGGACGGATCCATTTGGTGTGACACACCAGTAATCCAGATCTGTCCTCCATTGACTTGCAATGGGGGGTCATTCCGAGTCCGGCTACATACATACAGAGATACATACAGACAGACATACATACATACTCACACATACACACAAACACAAACACATACATACTCACATACTCCAGGCAGGGACACCGGCAGCATGTCTTAACGCGCCTCCTGCACGCAGCTATGACGTTTCCCCACTGTGCCCAGCAGTTGGCGCTGTGGGGAATCGTCATCACTGCGCGCAGAAGGCGCGTGAAGACGTGCTGCCGGCGTCCCTGGCTGGAGTATGTAAGTATGTATGTATATGTATGTCTGTATGTTTGTATGTATTTTTGCCCCAACATGTGTGGGGCTGGAGCGCTGCTCCGGCTCCACACATGTATCAGCGGCAGCACGGATCCGTTGGCACCCTTTAGGTGCCGGATCCGTGCTGCCGCTAGTGTGAAAGAGGCCTAACCCAAATTGTTGTATATACATATTAGGGCATGTTCACATCTGTGTTGGAAGCTCCTTTAGGGGCCTTCCTCACAGAGTTCTTCAAAAATAGGGGAGGAAAGTCCTGCATGCAGGACTTTTTTTCCCCACAAAAAAAAAAGTTCTTACGAATGGAAATCCAAGAGACCCCATTGTAGTCAATGGGATCTGTTTGTCTCCGTTCCTGTCAGTTATTTGCCGAATCTAGCACTTCCGTTATTTTTGTTGTTCTGCTCCCATAACTATATGTGAACATACCCTTTCTGGTCCAAAAGGGATTTATATTTCTTCCAAATATTATGGCAAAAATAAACCCGAGAGGATTTCTTAATTCTAAATTTATCCTTCTCAAGTGCCTCCATCTAATTAGTTTCCCCTGTTACGTATCCACATAAGTCATGAATGGGATCATCTGTTTCTGACATATTCTATCCTTGCAAGGGCAATAAAGGGGATAAAGCATCTTTGTTTGCCCTCTGTAAACTTGTTTTATTTTACATTTTTTACAACCCCTTATAATCTCTTGCTTATTCCCTTCAAAGGCATCAAATATGGAGTTCTTGATCCTAACTGGGGCATTATTAAATATGTATAACAATTGGGGTAAAAGTTAAAGGGGCTCTCTGAGAATTAAGAAAACTACTAAAAATATTTAAATATTACATTATTATAAATATATTCCCAAATACCTTTCATTAGTTATAATGGCTCATTTTGTCTGGGGAGCAATCATTAGGAGAAACAAAATGGCCACCGCCCTATTAGTACACACAAAACCTGTCCTAATCACACAGGAGGACAAGTTACTTCACAATACTGCGCAAAAGAGCTGCCTCATCCTCCTCTCATCAAATACAGGACATAAAAAGGAACTTTCCAAACTTAGACACTGATCTGTCTTTGACCTGCTAGCTGTCTGAATCTTTCAAAGTGATATCGAGATAAAGAGTCCGCTACAGCATTCTTAAAACTTGTGAGTTATATCTCCCTGATGCTTCTCATTTGTGTCATGTGACTAGAAATTAGACTCACCAACTCACACAGCATTTTATGTGTGGACAGGAAGTCTAATTCTCTATGCATTCCTCTGGGAGCCTAACTCAGTCTCATAGGAATGAATAGAGAAGTAACTGGCTTCCTGTCCTGGGTCAGTTGGAGGTCAGGAAGTTGGTCACCTGACCCAGCTACAATTAGAAGAGAGGGGATAACTCATAAATACAGTCTCTGATGAGAAGATTACATTTACTACAGATTATATCATGTACCTTTCTAACAGGTCAGAGAATAAAAATTTCAACCAAAGAATATGGTCTTCTTTTAATGTGAGCTCTCATTGACTTCAACCTCTCTAAGGAAAAATATAATCTTCTACAAAAAAAAAACGTTCCCCATAGGAACACCTGAGAGAGTAACAGACCTATAAGAGATCAGCAATCTAAACTCCATTCTGAGTAAATAACTATATGTAAATATTCAGGTTCAGAACAAAGAAAAACATTTTTTTTTGCTAGCGATATGCATACCAAATAACTTACAAACCTCAAAAAAACTATTTAATGACCTAACACATCAGCAAAACAGGATCAGCAGAACTCGCCAACAAAGAATCGGCCAGATAACGCAACATGAAAACACTTTAAAATACTGACATTTTAAGCCAGGCATCTGCTAAGTAAGAACCATTCCTACTCTGGTGGACCTGACCTGCCCATGGATGGCCATTCATTTGAATGGCTAGCATGTCATACCAACTGGTACAGGGGAAATATATGGTTAGCCGAAGCTTCCTTCATAGAACAAGAGGTCTTCATGACATATTTTAGGCTTAAAGAGTTTCCCAGGATTTAAATATTGATGACCTATCCTCAAGATAGAACATGGATATTAGATCAATAGGGGTCTGACTCCCGGAACCCTTGCTGATCAGCTCATGGAAAGGGCCTCAGTTCTTGGGCAAGGTCTCTTCTTTCAACCTGTCAAATCACGTTCATCAGTCACATGGACTTTCTGCAGCTGAGGTGGGGTGGGCAGGGGCGTAGCTATAGGGTGTGCAGAGGTAGCAGTCGCTACCGGGCCAAGGAGCCTGAGGGGGCCCAAAAACCCTTGTGGTGCATAAGAAGATACCAGTATTATTAAAGAAAGTGCATGGTGGTTAAGTTACACCACTGGCTGGAGGGAAGGGGGTTAGGTCAAGAATTTGGCATGGGGCGAGGGTGCCATTTCAATTTTTGCCTCAGGCAGCAGGAAGGCTATGTGTAAGGGGGCCCCAAGCTGAACTCTTGCACCAGGGCCAATGAGCCTTTATCTACGCCCCTGGGGGTGGGGGATGGGGAGTGGAATGTTTGAGGAGCATTTTCATCTCTAGTGGTTTATAAAATGGTTCTCTCCATTTTAGGAACATTTGTGAAGAAAGACTGTGTGATATCTAATACACAAGGGATATGTCAGACGTGCAATCCCGGGGTGACATATAGTGAACACCAGACTGGTCTGAATCATTGCCTCACTTGTACCCGATGTCGTGCAGGTAAACACCTTCAGATTAAAGGAGACCTGTTTTATCCTATAGAAAATGTAAAATTATAGAAAACTGAAAATTATAATTCAAGCTTCAAAATCCTGAACAGTATGATAAATCCCAAATGTCCTACAGGATATATTTTTTTAAATGAGCTGTGCTATCCAAAACTCCTCACTGGGGTGGTGAAGTGAGGAAGAGCTGGGGGCTTGGAATACCTATTCTAGTGATCAGTGGAGGTCTCAATGATCATACCCTATATTTATCACCTACAGTGGCATGTAACAGTTTGGGCACCCCTGGTCAAAAATACTGTTACTGTGAACAATTAAGCAAGTTGAAGATGAAATGATCTCCAAGAGGCACAAAGTTAAAGATTCCCTTTGTATTTTAAGCAAAAACATTTTTTAAATGTTTGTCCTTTACATTTTCAAAATAACAAAAAAGGAAAAGGGCCCGAAGCAAAAGTTTAGGCACCCTACATGGTTAGTGCCTAGTCGCACACCCTTTGACAAGCATCTTGTAGACTCTTTTCAGTCAAGAGTCTTACAATTCTTGTTTGAGGGATTTTCATCCATTCTTTCTTGCAAAAGACTTCCAGTTCTGTGAGACTCCTGGGCCATCTTGCAGCACTGTTCTTTTGAAATCTATTCACAGATTTTTCAATGATGTTCAGATCAGGAAACTGTGAGGGCAGTGGTAAAATCTTCAGCTTGCGCCTTTTGAGGTAGTCTAGTCTGAATTATGAGGTTTGTTTAGGATCATTATCTATTTGTAGAAGCCATCCTCTTTTCAACTTCAGTTTTTTTACAGTTTGACCACTTGCCCGTGATTGATCCACCCCATGCTTAATGGTTGGAGAGGTATTCTCTTCATGAAATTCTTTGCCCTTTTTTTCTACAAACATACTTTTGCTCATTGTTACCAAAGATTTCAATTCTACCCTCACCAGTCCATAGGATTTGTTTCTAAAATGCATCTGGCTTGTTTAGTTTTTCTTCTGGCGATGATGCAGGAGAGGCTGCTTATTTGTGCAAGTCTGAGTCTGCTACATCTTCCTGAAGGTCTTTTGCAGTCAAGCAGGAATTATGATTTGCCTTTCTAGCAATCCTACGAGCAGCTGTTTTTGAAATTATTCTTGGTCTTCCAGACCTTCTCTTGACCTCCACTGTTCTTGTTAACTGCCATTTCTTAATTACATTTCGAACTGAGGAGATGGCAACCTGAAAACGCTTTGCTATATTCTCTAAGCCTCAACCATTTTCATTTTGAGAGTGTTAGGCAGCTGCTTAGAACAACCCATGGCTGCTGTTTGTCGGACAAGGTTAGAGGAGTCTGGGTATTTATAAAGCTTTGAAATTTTCATCACCTGGCCTTTCCTAACAATGATTGTGAACAAGTCTTAACCCTAACAGGCAATTTAAAGGGGTTCTCCGAGTTATATATATTGATGACCTATCCTCAGGATAGGTCATCATTATCAGATCGGCGGGGGTCCGACACCCGGCACCCCTGCCGATCAGCTGTTTGAAGAGGAGGCGCACGCCGTATCAGCGCTGCCTCCTCTTTACTGTTTACATGCTGGCCGACACGGGGGTAGTGGTGAGTAGGTGTAATTACACCTAACCACCCCATTCATTTCTATGGGAAGAATCGCTTCCATACAAGTCTATGTAAGCGATTCTTCCCATAGAAATGAATGGGGTGGTGAGGTGTAATTACACCTACTCACCACTACCCCCGTGTCGGCCAGCATGTAAACAGTGAAGGGGAGGCAGCGCTGATACGGCGCGCGCCTCCTCTTCAAACAGCTGATCGGCGGGGGTGCCGGGTATCAGACCCCCGCCAATCTGATATTGATGACCTATCCTGAGGATACGTCATCAATATATATAACTCGGAAAACCCCTTTAAGGTCTGAGACCTCAGTCAAAGTTATCTGAGTGCTCAAATATCCTTGGCCTCCTATACTTATACAAGGTCCTTCTTTCCTTATTTCACTCTAAAATGTACCAAACCAAAATAATACACTGATATTGCTTACAATAATGAAAAGTGTGTTTCATCTTTAACTTTATGCCTTTTGGAGATCATTTTATCTTCAACTTGCTTAACTGTTTTCAGTAACAGTTTTTTTTTTTTTACCAGGGGTGCCCAAACTTTTGCATGCCACTGTATCTTGTGGATGAGATTCTGTTTTTCATGGGCAAACCCCTTTAGATCCCTGCTGCTTACAGCCAGTAAATAAAGGGAACAGGCAGGGGACCATAGATACGAAACTGGAGAGGGATTTAGAGGCGTTTTCTGGTCCTTTTATGTGGATGGTTTATCCTCAGGATAGGCCATCAATACGTGATTGGAGGGGGTCTGACACCTCACACCCCGCAAATCAGATGTTCTGCAGTGGCTTTGGCACCAGAACTAAACAGGTCTGTCCATTGCACAATGAACAGAGAAGTGTACTTCGAACACCGGGGCTACTGCAGAACATCTGATGGGTGCAGAGCGTCGGACTCCCACTGATCAGATATTCATGGCCTATCCTGAGGACCAAAGTTATATGGTCTTTTCTGAGATTCTAGTCTTTGTGTGTCTTCTCCTTGTCTCATGTGATCACAGATCAGGAGGAGGTATCATCATGTAACATCACTAAAAACGCCATTTGCCAATGCAAGAATGGAACCTACTGCCCCACGACTTCTCCATGTTATGAGTGTCTACCGTGCCGAACAAGGTTTGTGGAGATGTCCAGGAATTGTGAGACTCTAGCATGTAATCACTGATATACAGTGATACCTCAAGATACAACGGCCTCAGGATACAATATTTTCAACATACAATGGTCTTTTCTGACCCCATCGTAAGTTGAAACTAGACTCAACATACGTCTCAGACTCAGATCAAACCAATCAAGGCCACTTCTCTGGTAAAATAGTTGTATTAGTTGCTAGTTAGCAGCTATTCCTGACTGTTATATGTAAGGACTTGTTTTATCCGTCTTAGTTTTCTGCTTATTTTTCTTAAATCTTCATTTTCTCTTATCTTGGATGACATTTTGGGGCTTTAGAACCAGTTACTCAACCTACAATGGTTTCAACATACAATGGTCGTCCTGGAAACAATTAATATTGTATCTTGAGGGACCACTGTATAAGATTATGATTTGTATGGGGCCAAAATGTTTGTTGATTCTTTCATGGCACCAACATATTCTGCATCTCTGTACAAAGAGTCATCATTTACATCCATACCTCTCCCCATTGGGGCTCACAATATAAACTAACCTATTTATATGTGGGAATTAACCAGAGTACCCCCACGCAACCATGGGGAGAAGATATGAACTCCTTGCAGATGTTGATTTGAACCCAGGGCCTCAGTGCTTCTAGCTAACTGTGCTAACTACTGAACCACCAATAAGTATATGAGACCACATGGTGCTGCTGAAGGCATATGTCGAAAACATGGACACATCCATATTTAAGTCGTGCACCCATCCAGCACTACATGTGGGCATGGTTTGGCTTTGTTTGTGTGCATGGCCAAATCATCACTTCTAGGACTCCTTGTTCTTATTTACACTGAAGATTGTCCTATGACATTGGCTGTATCTTTGGAGTCGTTGTCCTGCTGCAGAATAAATTTTGAGCCAATCAGATGTGTTCCTGATAGTATTGCATAATGATAAGTATCGTATCTGTGTATATTTCTCTGCTTTGAAGCCACCAATTTTCTTGACCAAATTACCAACTCCAGTTGCTGAATTCCAGCCCCAAACTTGCAAGGAACCTCCACCACACTTAACAGTTGTCTGCAGACATTCATTATTATTCCACTCTCCAACCCTTCAGTGAAAAAACTGCTTTCTGTTACTGCCAAATGTTTCAGAGTTTGACTCAATCCAGAGCACCTGCTGCCATTTTTCTGTACCCCAGATCCTATGTTTTCATTCATAGTTGAGTAACTGGACCTTGTTTCCACATCAAAGCTGCAATTCTTCCACAAGACTTCAGGCCAGACTTCTTAGAACAGTAGATGGATGTATCTGGGTTCTACTAATTTTTGACAGTTCTGAGCCTATGGCACTGCTGGACATCTTCTGAAGTTTTCAGCAAGCAGAGTTGGGAATTTGGTCAGGATTAATGGTGTCCTCAATCATGAGAAATACAGGCAGATACTTATCCATCATGCAATACTGTCAGGAAGGTGTCTGATTGGCTCAATATTTATCCTTCAGCAGGAGAACGACCCCAAACATACAGTCAATATCATTAAGAACTATCTTCAGCGTAAAGAAGAACAAAGAGTCCTGGAAGTGATGATATGGCCTCCATAAAGCCCTGATCTCAATATCATCAAATCTGTCTGGGATTACATGAAGAGGCAGAAGGATCTGAGCAAGCCTACATCCACAGAAGATCTTAGTTAGTTCTCTAAGATGTCTGGAACAACTGCCCTTCCGAGATCCTTCAAAAATGGTGTGCAAGTGTACTTAGAAGAACTGATGCTGTTCTGATGGCAAAGGGTAGTCACACCAAATATTGATGGGATTTAGATTTATTTTTTGTTCATTCGCTTTGAATTTTCTTAATTGATAAAAATAACTAAACTAAAAATAAATAAACTATAAACAAAAAATGAATTTGGGGCATATAACTCTAACTCCTTCCTTCGGAAAATCCAGTCAATACGAGTTATAATCTCCAAGTATTGTGCTTTTTGTCTTGTAGTTGTCCCGTTGAACAGGTCTTACAACAAGCCTGTAACGCTACTTCTGATATTGTATGTGTTCCTGTAACAAGTCACCTGACAGGTAAGTCGTCTTCTGACTGGAATTATAGTCAACTATAGAAAGTAAATGCAAAGAAACCAGAAATGCTAAACATTCTCCTGGACTATGAGAAGCAGAGTGATGGTATGACATATTTTGAAGAATAGTTTGGAGAGATATCTTGTAGACTAGAGGTACAGGGGTTGTGCGGTTTAATAAACCCATTTTCTAAGAACCTATTAGGGAATCAAAAGTTTATCATTGGATTCTCCTGTATTAGTTACTAAAAGGAGCTATTACAAAGAGTGTCTCTGGCTTTGAAGGACCTGACACATCCTTCATAAACAGGCTACCAATATTTAATGGGCACAGTGTAATGTCTGATTTACCCTCTGGTGTTCCTCAAGTAAATTTCAGCACCTGCTGCTGGTTTCTCCAAAACATTGCAGTTGATTGACCCAGATGTGTAAGTCAGCATGGTTTCTCCTCACTCTTGGTATCTGCATTTTGATTATGGAAATTATGTGGTTATATCTTGAAGGATCCCTGAGTCTGGTAAATGTTATTGGACACCATAGAGAGCCAGGGTTGAAGCATGGCTCTGTGAAGACACCAATGGTAGTCTGAAGAAGGACACAACTGGGAACCCTAAGAAGTTAGTAAAGTGGGACATTTAGTCTAACTGACCATTTGGGTCCATGGCTACTGGGGGTTTATAGAACCTTAGGCCATGTTCACAGACTGTGGATTTAGGCCTCTGGGAATCTGATGTATCGGTGAAAGGGGTTTCATACACCTTATCGAGTGTGGCCTGTAGAGGTTTGGAGGAGCTGAGACCCAAGAGCCTGGGCCACTCTATTTACCAATGCCTACTAAGTCGGGTTTATTGTGTGGGGCTAGTTTGATGTTATTGTGGTCTTGCTCAAATAAGATGAATATAACCCACAACTCAGCTCAGCCTCAGTCACTGATAAGACGTGTGTGATGTCGACCTCCTTAATATACTCACAATGGCTCTCAAGTTATTGGCCATGCTTCATACATGTGCATTCGATCTTTCTACATGATTGACAGGGCCAATTTACTGCATAGTCATCTCTCCTGGTCCTATCAATCAGGATAGAGAGGGCTGGCAGAAGAAGTGGTAGGAGCAAAGGTGCACAGTGTGGCTTGGGTCCGCCCTTAGTGCACTTAACTGCTCATTTACATATGGATTAAAAGTGTTTTTTCTCCAGAACGAAGCAACAGATTGCTAATTGAAAAGAATCATTACATGCAGCTAATCTAGTACTACAAGACATTGTGCCTGGTTTATCAGTGAGTTTCCTGCTGACAGATGTCATTAACTTGTGTCATCCTTTCCTTTTCCAGTTTGGATCATTGTCCTTTTCTTCGTAATCATCGGTAGTTTCATCTTTGCTTCTTCAGCTGTCGTTTTTCTTTATGTTTTGAAGCACAGACCTTTCAAGGTAAGTGGTTGAAGGGTAAATCACTGCCTGGCTGTCTTCTGACAAATGACATTCACATTATATATATATATATATATATATATATATATATATATATATATACACAGGGTGTTTCCAAAGTCTTAGAACACCCTTTTATTTCAGAAATGAAAGGGAAAATTAAATATCTGAATACCCCAGCAAGTAAATGGCGAGGGGCCTATCTTTTAAGCTATGTCCAGAACATGACTGCCACCCTGAAGATCACCATATTGGATCAAAAGCTATTTTTCCAGTTTGAAGGGGGTCATGTAGAATACCAGCGAAGACCAGAATTTTCTCAGAAATCAATTGCCACTATCAGATTTGCGGCACCTCTTTTGGTTCAAAAGTTATCAACACTGAAAGTTCATAACTTTAAACTCCAAAGTTCTTTATTCAGCGCCAGGGACAACACGTCTGATAGCTGTGCATCATAGGAAACGTTCCCAATCGTGTCTTTGATGTGCTACATAAAATTTGCCCTTGATCCAATATGACGGCTTTCAAGATGGCGGCCATGTTCCAGACATTGCCTTAAAGATAGGCCCCCTCACCATTTACTTGCTGGGGTAATCAGATATTTCATTTTCCCAAAGAGAGTCCTGAGACTTTTTACTAACCTTTCTTAGTCCAGTGGCATGCCTACAATAGAGGCAGGCCTTGCAACTGCCATGGGGCCTAGGGGGAGGTGCGGTGCTTCACGAAGCTTGTTCTTCTCTTCTCTGGGTAAAAATACTGCCATTAGGGGGAGCACAATTCAAAGAGATTATTACAGCTTCCATGGTAGTTGTATTCATTTCTATTCACTGAGCTCCCCCTAGTGGTGGCTATAGGCAGTCAGCTAACTTTGTAATAGAAGAGAAGCAGAAAATGTAGTTATTGCAATTTGTATTTAATAAAAATTTCACTTGATTAAAACAAAAACAAAAAAAACATATATTTGTTATAAATCTGGGGCATTGAGCATGTTCTGCATTGCCTGGGAGTGATTGAGGCACGTACACTGGAAAACTAGGCCCATACTAAGTTTTGCTACAGGCCCTATGAGATCTCTGTGTCCCCCTGTCTTACAGATCACAGTTTAATTATTATCTTCACAGATCAGATTAAAATAACAGATATTACCTCTATATAGATAACACAGGATCCACCATTCATAATAGGTGATATCACAGCTTATCTACTTCCTCCTGACTTCTGCACATGTCACACAGCTTGATTAGAAAACTCTCCCCTATAAGTCAATGAGGTCCCCTCCAGATATGTGTCTATGGCCCATGGGGCTGCTGTAAAGCATGTCTGTAAATGCCGTTAACAGTTCAAGCAAGATGGCCGCCAACATAAACATGTTCAGCAAACAGAATAACAAAAATCTACAATCAGAAAATAAAAACTAAGAAGGCTATGTGTCAAAGTCTGGTTTTATCAGGCAGAAAAGTTATAGATCACGCTTTGGTTAAAGGGACAATAAACCAGGAAATGAATGTAAAAAAGCAAACAAAGAATTTGCATACAGAAGCCTTCAGTCCAAAGTCCTTGTGTGCATTCAGTCGTGTAAAAATCTTGAAGACAGCAAGGTCTCAGTTTCCTCATTCCTACCGTTTTACTGATAGATGACTGAGGGGGCCGGCCTTAACATAAGGGGTGTGGCTTAGTCTATCTGGTGTCATGCAGTTAGAATCGTTTGAGAAGACTTTTTTAAGAAGTTATCATCTTTGTTTTCTATGTTTTTAGTGTTCCTTGAAGGAGATACTTCTGATGTATAAGGCATGGTTAATAGAACTTGAAAGTCTTAGTGACTCAATAGGCTGATTATTGTCTAATTTCATGTACATTTCTTATGCTGCTGCCTCCTTTCATTTTAAAGGGCACTATTTGATATGTTACATGTGCACTTGGCAGCTAAGGGCATCTTTGTTGGTCCCATGTTCATATCTGTCCTCATTGCTGAGAAAAATGATGTTGTGATATATGCAAATTAGCTTCTAGGAGCAACAGGGGCGTTACCATTACACCTAGAGGCTCAGCTCTCTCTGCAACTGCTGTACCCTCTGCACTTGCAATAAAGTTAGGAGAAATCAGGGCCAGACGTGCTCTTTTTTTCGTTGCCTGTCCCTGTCAATCCAGAGGGTGCGGCAGTTATAGAGAGAACAGACCCTCTAGGTGTAATGGTAACGCCCCCGTTGCTCCTAGAGTGTCATTTGCATATATTAAAACATCCTTTTTCTCAGTAATGTGGACACATATGAACATGGGACCAACACAGATGTCTTCAGCTGCCAAGTGCACGTCAGGTCAGCCAGTGTCATAGGTACAAATCTGCTGACCGATGCCCTTTAAACTGTATGTCCGCACCCCTACCTGTGAGTGCCTTATGCCATATCTTGACAAGCATACTCATTATGCTGATTTCGCGGACACAACAAGTAGTGCGATCAGGGTGGGTGAAACAGTTGTCATACACTGCCGCTGCCCGCTGGTTGTGGTATTCAAAAGGAGAGACTGAAGAGGAGATGTATGGGCATTCTATGGGCATACAGCCCGGTGCCCATGGAAGGACCCAAGGGCTGTGACTGTATTTCCTCTTGTAAGGGCATATAGTGTTAGGCAACAACTGCCTATATGGCTATGTGCCACAATCTAATGTACAGTACCTTCATATGCTAATACATTAGGGTGTGACCCCCACGATGCAGCTGGTCACATGCAACCGAGTCACACCCACTCACGGCAACCAATGCCTGTCCGAGTTTGCCATAAACTTTGACAAACCCCCTCCAAGGCAGACTTGTGAATGGATGCATATTGGCTCCCGGCTCCTTCTCTTCCCGGCCCCTGGATGTAAACTTCCGTTTTGACACCGCTCCAGTCAATCACTGGCCTCAGCGGTGACGTGCTCCCCTTGTGTCATTATATCTATGGCTCGATTTTTGGCTAGCATCATGTTATCCATATTTCTGGCACATTTTGTTTCATAAATCTCCCCCAATGTATGTCTTTATTGAGATACCTTGTCCCCTGACTCTTCTTATTGTATAAGCTTTATATCACTACTTCTTAATTTAGTTTATTACATATTTGTTACCTGCACATAGATATAAGCTCTGTATATAAGTGTGTGCACTGATATAAACTGTATTTTGCTGGCAGATATTAACTTTCAATTGTTATAAGACCCCATCACAAGACATAGAAAAGCCATTTCTACCAGAAAGAGTCCAGCTTCGCTTTAAAGGAAACCTTTCAGAAAATGAGAAGATGGAAGGTAGGTTAAAGCGTAGCCACCATGTTTTCATCAAAAAATGTATTTTAGCATATGTTACTGCTGGTGGAGCATTATGCATAAAGCAATCTTTAGTTTCTTCAGATACCACTGTTTTCCTTGAGTTTTTCCCTTAGTTCCGGCTGTTTTGAAGCCTACAATATGAGGATCTTCTCAAGATGGCTCCTCGGCCAGTTCTCTGAGGACAAAATGCCTTCCCTCCCCTCCCATACACACTTGTAGCCAGCAGCTCCCTGCCAGCCAATCAGATTCGATTACTGAGAGACACGCCTCCACACTCTGAAGCCTAATGCAGGCATGCAGTGTGAAGGACCGCCCCTCTGTTCTCCTGTCTTCTCAGATGAGCCATAGCAACAGTCTTTTTTAAGGGACCAGTTGAAAAGGACAGGGGACATTAATGAAAGCTGTTATTATAAGGTAATTACAGATCTTTTGACAATAATTGACAGACTAACTTGGGTATACATGCCTAGCTCTAATGAACTAGCAAATAAAGAAAATGACAGCTACACTTTAAATATTAAGAGGGTAATCGTATGACTAATGTAAAAAAATGAAAATCAGACATCATATAGTACATGATAATACCTTTCTAACAAAGCTAGAACCAGCCCTGTACCTCGCATGGATCCAGAGTTCTCCCCATTCATTGCTCTGCTAGATTTATATCAAGCTGGCAGCTCAAGGGGAATGTCTTTTCTGCTGCAGCTCAGGGGGCGTGTCTCAGCTCTCCCTTTCACAGCTCAGGAGGTGTGTCCATGCTCTCCCTATAGCAGCTTAGGAGGCGTGTCTCAGCTCTCCCTATCACAGTTCAGGAGGCGTGTCCATGCTCTCCCTATCACAGCTCAGGAGGCAGTTAAAGAAATAAGAAATAAACCAAACAGCGGGTGGCGCTATACAGATAGATTTAAGTCAATAACTCAGTGGCAATAATACATTTTTAATTATATGTAATTACAAAAGTATTTAGACCCAGGGGCTGGCTTGAAAACTGTACAATGTATTTCACCCTTTCTTCCTGCATTTCAGATGTTTCCTTTCTTTCCTTTCCTGTAGTCGGATACCTTCCTGCAAATGGACAAACTATTAAATGGGTTTTCAGGGAGCAGGATATTGGTTACCTATTTTCAGGATAGGTCCTCAATATCAGATCAGTGGGATGGTCACCAATCAGCTGTTTGAAGAGGCTGCAGCCTCCACCTAAATTACCAAGCACAGTGCCATATGCTATAGAGTGGCTGTGCTTGGTATTGCAGCCTGAACCTACTTACTTGAAAGGGGCTGAGCTGCCCATAGGCCATGTGACCGAAGAACATGACGTCACTGGCCTAGAGAGAAGCCAGAACGATCACTGGAGCACCTTGGCCTCTTCAAAAAGCTGTAGTCTGTGGCATTCGCTGGTGATAAGTGTTTAGTTTTCCTGCAGCACCACCAGACTTAAGTGCACAGACGGCGGGTCCAACCCACTGTGTGCACCCTTGTTTCTCCTGCTGACTTTGGCAGACTCTCCCTCTCCATCTTTAGTGACAGAGCCAGGTTCCTGCACAGTCATTTCATCTAGCCCTGTCAGTTAAGAGAAAGATGGAAAGAATGACCAAGGAAGTAGGAGGAGCAAAGGTGCACACAGTGGCTTGGGCCTGTCCTCAGTGCACTTAACCGCTCATTTGCATACAGACTGAGTACTTTTTCTACAGAAAGAAACAAAGGATTGCTAACTGAAGGGTGTCATTACATTCAACAGAGCTAGCCCTGTAAGGTATCGTACCTGGTTAAACAATGAATTTCCTGGTGACTGATTCCGTTTTAACTCCCATATACCCTGTTAGGGAACTGCAACAAGTTTTCTGAATTGGGAAAACATCTTTTCTGTTAAAAGGCTGCACCAAAGATAAACTGATCACTGGGTGTCCACTGTTGGGACCCTTAGTAATCTACTGCAATATGTGAGGGAACTCTGCAGTAAGTGTACAGTTTTCCTGCAGCACCTCTAGAGGAGAAATAAGGTATTACACAGTTCCCATTAAAACCAATGATGCCATTCTAGGTACCATCTTATAACACTTTTTTTTATCCTTATAGCCATTTTCAATTACTTTCTGCAACTGGTCCCCACAAAAGAATTTGAGAGATTTGTGCGAGAGCTGGGACTGACTAACATCGAGATTGACTGGGAAAAACACGACAACACAATTACTTACAACCAGTATTTCTCCATGTTTCTTCAGAATAAAGAATTTGATGTGAACATCTGGTTAGACAAATTGTATGATATTAAAATGGGGAAAGTGGCACAAAACATAACTGAGAAATTGATCAGAGATGGATTGTATGAGACGTCAACCTAAGGGTGAAGATTATTTATTTTAAATATTTTTTTATTAAAAAAACTTTTACAAAAAAAGAAAAAAGAAAAAAACTACAAAAAAGTCATCATCTAAATCCTGAGGTGTTTCAGTGTCATTGATCTGTGTGAATGTGTTTGTGTAACTAAAAGTAATTTATACTGTCCAATTGTCCAGGACATAGCTCGTGATAGTGGCCAATGTGCTGCAAAATGTAAGTGTACGTGGAATTTTTGTGTGTGCAAAGCCTCTATGGAAGTCAGTAGTAATAAGTCAGAATAACTGGACTTCTTGTATTTTGTCTTGAAGACATTTCACTAGTCATCCAACTGGTATTCTCAATTAGAATGACTTGTACAAGAAATCGCTGTAATTCAATTCTGGTGACTCACGCTTCAGTCAGTATAATCTGTTTATCAAGGACCTCATGAAGGTAAGATGTTGATTGCAATTTGTATGACTGAAGGTATTAAGTGTGATTAAACTGCATTGGGAGAGGTGTTAGGACAGTACTGTAACTAAATTATGCTAACTGAAGCATGAGTCACCAGTATTTAATGATGGAGATTTCAATAAGTCCAGTTTCTCTGACTTATTACTACTGATACCATAAACTGGATGAAAAAGAATCTTCACAAACCTCCACAGAAAAGTGGACTCCCTGCAGGTCCATATTGCTAAGACAGTCCATGTTTTTCTGCATGGTGCCTCTATGACCGGTTGTGGCATATAAAATGACATATAGGTCCAGGTGCCAGCAAACCCTTGAAAAACTGGACCACTCCAGCACTCCCCTGTTGATAGAGGTCCTTGAACCCCAGTTCAGACTGCATTGAAACCTGTGTGAGTAAGGTCTGCACTAAATACAGTGAGAATATTACAAAACAAACCTATCCCTCTGCAGGTCCTATAGTCTCACCTGAAGCCTATGAGCTGTTTTTCAGCACAACCTCAAATGGAAATTAAACATTGAATAGAGCCAGAAGACTGCTCGGGGTACTGCAGATCAACTCCCATCGACTATGGGCATATTGTAATTTGGTCCTGAAGTGAGCTGACAACTATATTGTCTCTCAAGACAGACTTAGAAAAGAATGTTAGTTTAGGAGGGGGTGGGGGAGAAAGAAACATTTTTCTGTGATAAGATATATTACAAAGTTTCTTATATTCATCTACACTAGTGATGTATGCAAAGCTTGCTGAAACTACAGTGACCATTTAAGTATGATAATGAATGTAAGTATAGTAATTAAAATATTATTAAGTCACTATCAGACACAGTGGGTTAAATGTCCTGTTAGTTGATGCCATGTATGAGATCGTGCCGACCAGTGGTAAAGCAGCATTGAAAAAATGCTAGAAGGCGCTGCAGCGCCTGGTGGAGACGGACATAGCCAGAAACTGTGTGGTAGATAGCTAGCTAGTGAAAATGAGGGGCACTCACAGATTGGCTCGCCATCTCAGAGCCTAGAGAGGGTCGAAGCAGCTCCAATAGGTGACTTGCACTTCCTGGACCTGGCACCCTTAAATCGTACCTGAGTTTTCAAAAAACAATTTGCAAAATGGCAGTGCTTCTTTGTACAATAATAACTACAGGAGCAGGTTTTGTTTGGGCTTCCCATAATGTTTCTTTCAGCTATATTGTTCCCTGTTTCAGCTGCACAGTAAGATGTATTTCACTCAGAAGCAGGGGGCGTATCTCTTTTGTGTAACCTGCCAGAGCTCACAGAACAGATAAGTAGGTGTAAATCACACTTACAGACACAAAGCGGGCTCCTATAATCTTCAAAAGCAGTGTAAAAGCAATTATTTTACCAGGCTCTGCAAATTAGGTGGAAGTGAGACCCCTAGTGGTCATAACTTTACAGATATTTTTTCAGGTGGATGCCGGCATATATTTTTTAACCCCTTGCTTTTCTATTTTTCACTCCCCGCTTGTTATTTTGTTATTTGTGGGACAAGTTATACTTTCTAATGGCATCATTTAATATTGTATATAATATAGCAGGGAGCAGGAAAAAGATTCCAAACCGGGTTATATTAGGGGAAAAACACAATTCTGCCACAGTTTTATGGGTTTTGTCTTTACGGCTTTCCCTATGTGGCAAAATTGAGTGTGTATGGGATAGTATGCATGGATGGTCATTAGTGTGGGTTTCCTCAGGGTTCTCTGGTTTCCTACCACACTCCAGACATACTGTACTGATAGGGAACTTAGACTGTGAGCTCCACTGGGGACAGCAAGCGATGCTAATGTCTGTAAAGTGCTGTGGAATATGTCTGCGTTATATAAGTGAGTATAAAAAAATGTGTAGTTTTTCTTGTGTTTTAATACTGAAAAATGTAATAACTTTGTAAATAAAAATATATTTTTTTCTTTTTATTGCTTTATTCTAATCCCTATACCTTTTTATATTTATGCCTACGGAGCTGTGTGAGGACTCATTTTCACAGGGCGATCTGTACTTTTCAGTGATACCATTTTGAAGTGTGTGTGACTTTTTGATCACTTTTTATTTCATTTTTTTGGGGGAAGTAAAGTAATAAAAATGTCGAATTGTCCACGTCTAATTTTTTCCCCTTTATGCTATTCTCTATATGGGATAAAAGTTGTTCTATTTTAATAGCACGTGAGTTTTTGAATGAGGTGATGCCTAGGATTTAATTAAAATTTTGCGTAAAGGGGTGTAATTTGAAAAAAAAAAAAAATATATATATATATATATATATATATATATATATATATATATATATTTATACAGACCAAAAGTTGGACACACCTTCTCATTCAAAGAGTTTTCTGTATTTTCATGACTATGAAAATTGTAGATTCACACTGAAGGCATCAAAACTATGAATTAACACATGTGGAATTATATACTTAACAAAACAGTGTGAAACAACTGAAAATATGTCTTATATTCTAGGTTCTTCAAAGTAGCCACGTTTTGCTTTGATTACTGCTTTGCACACTCTTGGCATTCTCTTGAATTATTTATTTTTTTAATTTTTACTTTAATTCACCTTAGGTCACTATAACCATGTATTCTGTATATATCCATCATAGGACACACTGTTCACTGCATTCCAATACAGTGCTGCCACCTACTTGCCTGTGTTGGAATATATGTTCGGTATTGGAGTCTGCGTGAGACTCCGAGCTATCACTGGCATATAACAGCTTCCCCGATCTCATGAGTACCTTGTGATGTTGCTGTATAGACCTAATACCTGCACTGGTTGCATGCTCACATAGACTGCAATACTGGTTGAGCAGTACACTAGTGTATAAAGCAGGGTACTGAGGGATGCCAACCCCAATACAGCATATACATTTTGGAGCATATTCCCTCACTAATTAACGTGCAACCTCAAGTTTTTCACCATTACTTTTTTAAGAGTCCTTTGTTTCTGACATGAGCAAAAAACTTGGTAGGATCTAAAAGTGGTGTGGGACCTTTGTATTACGGATATCAGACAACTCAGTGCTTTCATATGTGACCATTCTAATTTCAGAGGTCGAGGTGCCCATACACATTGAATAGCTGTTGGCCAACCGCTCAATCAGAGGACAGCTATGTCTCCTGACTCCCCCATACACATGTACACTCAGCCCATCTCAGCATGTGGTGTTATCAGTGGGGAGAGAGGAGAACACCACTGCCAGGCCTTCACTGGCTCTCACCTCCTGAAGGATGATGCAAGCACACATATGGGCTTGCACCCATTCTGGCCCAAATGGCGCCAAGTGGTGCTTTTTAGCAGGATCCTTCCTTCTGTATAGATGTGTTATTGCATCACCACTTACATGCCACCTTTCTCGACCGAAATAGGAGACATGGCTTTGCTCATGGTGTTATCTGACACTAAAAAATTTCCTGTCATTTTTAAAATAAAATGCATTTTATTTTATGCTATATGCTTTTACATTATACTGTGTGCCCCAATAAAGTATAATGCCCCCTTATGTGCCTCCACATAGTATAATGCCCCCTTATGTGCCTACACATAGTATAATGCCCCCTTATGTGCCTCCACATAGTATAATGTCCCCTTATGTGCCTACACATAGTATAATGCCCCCTTATGTGCCTCCACATAGTATAATGTCCCCTTATGTGCCTCCACATAGTATAATGTCCCCTTATGTGCCTCCACATAGTATAATGCCCCCTTATGTGCCTCCACATAGTATAATGCCCCCTTATGTGCCTCCACATAGTATAATGCCCTCATATGTGCCTCCACACAGTATAATGCCCCCTTAGGTACCTCCACATAGTATAATGCCCCCTTAGGTACCTCCACATAGTATAATGCCCTCTTATGTACCTCCACATAGTATAATGTCCCCTTATGTGCCTACACATAGTATAATGCCCCCTTATGTGCCTACACATAGTATAATGCCTCCTTATGTGCCTCCACATAGTATAATGTCCCCTTATGTGCCTCCACATAGTATAATGTCCCCTTATGTGCCTCCACATAGTATAATGTCCCCTTATGTGCCTCCACATAGTATAATGCCCCCTTATGTACCTCCACATAATATAATGCCCCCTTCTGTGCCTCCACATAGTATAATGCCCCCTTATGTGCCTCCACATAGTATAATGCCCTCTTATGTGCCTCCACATAGTATAATGCCCCCTTAGGTACCTCCACGTAGTATAATGCCCCCGTATGTGTCTCCACATAGTATAATGCCCCCTTAGGTACCTCCACGTAGTATAATGCCCCCGTATGTGTCTCCACATAGTATAATGCCTCCTTATGTGCCCCCGAACAGTATGATGCCCCCAAACAGTATAATGACTCCTTTTATCTCCTCACACGCTATGATGACCCCACACATTATCATACCACCTTAGGTGTCTCTAGACAATATGTTGCCTCCTTATGTGCCTCCACACAAAGTATAATGCCCCATTATTTGCCCCCTCACACAATATATTGTCCCATTGCAGTAGAAATATATGACACTATAAAATTTTGGCAATTAATACTGCCCGTGATAATTTTTTATCAGCACATACCTCATTATGTAAATACAAATTAGACTGGTGGTTTACCAGCTGGGTGGCAACTCTAGACACAGGGTGCTGGCATATTCTACTTTGTCTCCTGCTGAGGGCAGCACAGCTTTGGAGTGGCAGGACCATCTATTTTGGGGGTTTGGACAGGGGCGGTCTGGGAACTTAAAGTGGCCCTGAAAAGAAAACCTAAAAGTGGCCCCATGTTGCAGGGGGGTCTAAAATGACAGAAGGAGGGGCAACATATCCAATCCGCCATTGGGTCCAGCCATACCTTACAGATTCTTGCAATGATATCGCTCGGCTTTTCAGCTCTGTTTAATTGCCTGTACATTGAAAAAAACCAAGTAGAAAGACATGTACTAAAGATAAATGTAGATGCCCGGCTGATAGATTCCCACTAACCCTCTTATGCCACTCACTCATTCACCCACCCCGCATGCTGCACACCAATAATACTGCCAGTGGCACTAGTAGAGGCAGCAGTATGCAATGGAAAACTGACATTTACAGCAGAGTGCACTGTACTGTTACAGCTGTACACCAGCGCCCCCCAGTGCCCAACATTCACAGTCACATGTACATAATGACCGGGCTTTGAAATTATTATTTTTTAACACTAGGCGGCCCTTTTGTCTATGGATGGATAGAAGAATTGTACTTGTGTAATCGGGGAGGGATAATGCCATGATGCTGACATGATAACATTAGAATGGGGATTTATAATATACACCATGTCCAGTGGTGTACATAGAGAAGTAAGGGCCCCATGGCAAGGATCAAACCAGGCCCCCACACAGGACAAAAGGGTTTCGGCCTAAACCCCTTTCAGCGACCCTTCTCTGTCATCATCTTCTCCATTCAGTCCGGACAACTTCTCTCAGCCACTCCTTGTCTCTGCAGAGTGTGACACATGGACATCTTATCTTCCTCACATTTCTATCATCATCCCCCAACCTGGAGTCCCCACAGTGTTATCCTGCTGCTCGCTGTGCCCCCCAAAACCTCCAAATACTATCCTGGAGAAATAATAGTCCCCCCCCCATAGTAATAGTCCTACCAATAGCAATTCCCTCATTAGTAACACTACACCCTACAGTGACCCCAGCACTGATAATGCTCCCCAAGATTGTCCCCATTAGAAGACGAGTCCTCGAGTATTAATAATGCCATCACAGAGCCCCCAGTAGTAATAAGGCCCCCTATTGATCCCCAGTGGTAATCAAGCTCTCTACAGACCCCTCAGTAGTAATAGGCCCGCCCCATAGTTCTCTTAGTAGAAATAAGGCGGATCTATAAGTCTCTCCTATAAAGCCCCCAGTAGTAATAAGAATGCCTAATGTCCCCTGGATTTATAATACCCCTACAGTGCCCTCAGTATTTATATCGCTCTTCCTACTGTTATAATGCTCACCCTGAAGTGCCCGCTGTAGTTATATTCCTCCCTTTAGTGTCCTCAGAAATTATAATTCCTGAGCCTCTCCACCATACAGTCCCATGTAAATAAAGCTATTTCCCTCCCTCCGCACTAGTCCTGTGTAAATAACATCACATCTCTACAGCCCCCTCCAATATACAGTCCCATGTAAATAACATCCCTCTCTATCTACAGCCCCCTCCAAATACAGTCCCATGTAAATAACATCATTCCCACCCATAGCCGTCATCAACATACAGTTCTATGTAAATAATATCACTCCCTCCGACAGCCGCCTTCAACATACAGTCCCATGTAAATAACACCACTTCCTTCCCACAGCCACCTCCAACATGCAGTCCCATGTAAATAACATTTTTCCACCCCACAGTCCCATGTAAATAACATAAACCTGCCCTCAGCCACCTCCAACATGCAGTCCCATGTAAATAACATCACTCCACACCACAGTCCTATGTAAATAACAGAACCCTGCCCAAGCCACCTCCAACACACAGTCCCATGATAACATCCCTCCCTTCTGCCCTAACATACAGTCCCAGTTAAATAACCACAACTCCCAGCACCCATCTGCTTCTCCCTTCACTTACCTCTTCTGATGTAGCAGAGCTCACTGCAGCTTCTTCCCCACAATTCTCCTCTTCAGTTTAGAAGACGGGTTGAAAAGGACCTGCGATGATGTCACAGTCATGTGACCAGTGCAGGATTGGATGCACTCATCACATGACCTGAGATGTCATCACAGGTCCTACATATTTTGCATTGCATTAGATTCAATTGTTCTGCTGTTCTGAGGACGGCAATACAATTGTGTCTGTCTAACAGGCAAGACATTCGGAGCCTATGAGAAAACATCAGGGGCCCAGGCCCCAAATGTTTTACCCTAGCAACGCCCCTGCTGTGGATAATGTAGTAACTCACCGTGTCGGTTGATACGGCTATGGAAATATAAAAACAATGTGCAAGGAACTGAAAAGTCACTTGGGTGTGTAAAAATGAAAAACTGTGTGCACAGTACAATAGCTCCAGACTTTCCACAATATGTCCACCAGGGGGCGTTTTTGCATTTTCGTTTTTTCACTCCCTACCTTTCCAGGGCTATCTACCTTTTTTATTTTTCCATTCACAAAGCTATATGAGGACTTGTGTTTTATAAGACAAGTTGTACTTTCTAATGGCAAATGTTATATTACATACAATGTAGTGGGGAGCTGGAAACAGAGCACAATTCGGCCACAGTTTTATGGGTTTTGTTTTTACAGCGTTCCCTATGCGGTAAAATAGACCTGTTACTTTTATTTTCCGGGTCAGTACAATTATGGAGATACCACAATTATATTGTTTTTCTTGTGTTTTAAAACTGAAATTTTATTTTCATTGCCATAGTTTGACCCCCATAACTTTTTTTATAGTCTACGGAGCTGGATGATGGCTCATTTTTTGCAAGACAGTCTGTTTTTTTATCTATACCATTTAGGAGTGTGTATGACTTTTTAATCACTTTTTATTCAATTTAATTGGGATGGTGAAGTGATGAAAAAACGGCAAATTGGCTACTTTTGTTTTTTTCCCCATTACACCGTTAACCATATGGGATACATATTTTTTAGATTTTAATAGTACTGGTGTTTTCGGATGTGGTTATAGCTTTGATGTATTATATCTATATTTTTTATTTCTTTTTTATTCTAGGGAAAGGGGGATTTGAATTTTTTTTTTTTTTTAAACTTTTTTAAATTTTTAAACTTATAGTCACACTAGGTGACTATAACATGGAGTCATTTGATTGCCACTTGTGTTCTGTAATGGACATCTATCCTTTACAGATTACAGGATTCAGTATATTCCAATGCAGTGCTGCCACCTGCAGTCCAGCATTGGAATATATTAGTAATCGGCCTGAAAGCCTTGTACAGGCTCAGGCCTATTACGAGTACACTGAAGCCTGCCAGGGGAAGGCACTCCTGGCCCAAAAGCTTGTAGCTTCCAGTTTTAGTGCTCTCAGATGCTGTCATCACATTCGACCATGGTATCTGAGGGATTAAATGTCTACGATTGGCGATAATTAAAATGTCTGTGATCGGCCATAATTAGCCAAGGGCCGCTGCTGTTTAAAACAGCAGAAACCCAGTGGTTATGGCACCGGACTTCAGCCTTAGGGCTCGTTCACACGACTGTATTTCTCTTTCCGCGTCCATTCCGTTTTTTTGAGGACCGTATGCAGAACCATTCATTTTAATGGTCCACAAAAATCCGAAGGTACTCCGTGTGCATTCCGTTTCCATATGTCCGTATTTCCGTTCCGCAAAAACATAGAACGTCCTATTATTGTCCATATTACGGACAAGGATAGTACTGTTCTATTAGGGGCCAGCTGTTCCGTTCCGCGAGATATGGAATGCACACGGAAGTCATCCGTAGTTTTTGCGGATCCGTTTTTTCTGACCGCAGAATACATACGGTCGTGTGAACAAGCCGTTAAAGTGGGGAAAAAAGTATTTAGTCAGCCACCAATTGTGCAAGTTCTTCCACTTAAAAAGATGTGAGAGGCCTGTAATTGACATCATCCATTATGGTGGAAAATAAGTATTTGGTAAATAACAAAAGTTCATCTCAATACTTTGTTATATATCCTTTGTTAGCAATGACAGAGGTCAAACGTTTTCTGTAAGTCTTCACAAGGTTGGCACACACTGTTGCTGGTATGTTGGCCCATTCCTCCATGCAGATCTCCTCTAGAGCAGTGATGTTTTGGGGCTGTCGCTGGGCAACACGGACTTTCAACTCCCTCCAAAGGTTTTCTATGGGGTTGAGATCTGGAGACTGGATAGCCCACTCCAGGACCTTGAAATGCTTCTTACAAAGCCACTCCTTTATTGCCCTGGCGGTGTGCTTGGGATCATTGTCATGCTGAAAGACCCAGCCACGTTTCATCTTCAATGCCCTTGCTGATGGAAGGAGGTTTGCACTCAAAATCTCATAATACATGGCCCCATTCATTCTTTCATGTACACGGATCAGTCGTCCTGGTCCCTTTGCAGAGAAACAGCCCCAAAAGCATGATGTTACCACCCCCATGCTTCACAGTAGGTATGGTGTTCTTTGGATGCAACTCAGCATTCACTCTCCTCTAAACACGACGAGTTGTGTTTCTACCAAACAGTTCTACTGTGGTTTCATCTGACCATATGACATTCTCCCAATACTCTTCTGGAACATCCAAATGCTCTCTAGCAAACGTCAGACGGGCCCAGATACGTACTGGCTTAAGCAGGGGGACACGTCTGGCACTGCAGGATCTGAGTCCCTGGCGGTGTAGTGTGTTACTGACGGTAGCCTTTGTTATGTTGGTCCCAGCTTTCTGCAGGTCATTCACAAGGTCCCCCGTGTGGTTCTGGGATTTTTGCTCACAGTTCTTGTGATCATTTTGACCCCACGGGGTGAGATCTTGCATGGAGACCCTGAGTGAGGGAGATTATCAGTGGTCTTGTATGTCTTCTATTTTCTAATTATTGCTCCCACAGTTGATTTCTTCACACCAAGCTGCTTGCCTATTGCAGATTCAGTCTTCCCAGTCTGGTGCAGGTCTACAATTTTGTTTCTGGTGTCCTTTGACATCTCTTTGGTAGTGTGACTGTTTGAGGTTGTGGACAGGTGTCTTTTATACTGATAAGTTCAAACAGGTGCCATTACTACAGGTAATGAGTGGAGGACAGAGGAGCCTCTTAAAGAAGAAGTTACAGGTCTGTGAGAGCCAGAAATCTTGCTTGTTTGTAGGTGACCAAATACTTATTTTTCACCATAATTTGCAAATAAATTCTTTAAAAATCAGACAATGTGATTTTCTGGATTTGTTTTCTCATTTTGTCTCTCATAGTTGAGGTCTACCTATGATGTCAATTACAGGCCTCTCTCATCTTTTTAAGTGGGAGAACTTGCACAATTGGTGGCTGACTAAATACTTTTTTCCCCACTGTACATGAACAGCAGAGGTCCAGAAAGGATTAAAAACCTAACATAAAGAAAACATGAAATACTTATTATACAACTACCAGCATAAGGTTCCTTTTACATGTGCCAATTATAAAGCCAATTATCAGGAAGGAATGTTATTATCAGACAAGACATGTAATATAGTTGTTTGTCTCTGCAGGTTTACTTCCTTGTAGTTATCTACATGTCATGGAAAAAAGATTGGATTTTCACTACCCTAGGATAATGCTTTGGTCACTGGAATATGCTTTTTTCCTGTACAAACCATTGTTAATAGCTGACTTATGGTCTACCATTGGATTGGAATTTTTAGGGTACGGCCACGCGGACAGGTTTCTCAATGCAGTTTTGGAAGCTAAAATCAGGAATGGATCATAAAAGGAAAGAAAATAAAAAGAGCAGATATGACTTCTCCTCTTTTTTGAATTCACTTCTTGCTTTGGCTTCCAAAACTGCATCAGGAAGCGTGATCGTCCCTTACTGTGGAGGGACTGAAATAGGACTATTTTAGTACTAGGTGGCAGTTGTATTACTAAACAACTAAGGTTTACTTGAATTTTTACTTCAATCCCAATATCAAAAAAGTCTAAAAATGTAAATAAATGTAAATAAAACCAGTATTTGTTAAGAGCTCACTTGCATCCCTTTCTTCCCAGAATTCCAGAGGGACATGTATGGACTACAAGTCTCCTCATACCGATTGAGGTGCTCCCTCCCCAAGGAGAGATAGTACCCCCTTAATCCTGACCTAGGCCTCTCACCCAATTAAGCCAGTACTCTCTGCACTGATGAGGGGCAATCACCCCGAAACAGCTATCTGCAGATGATATGCTGGCTTATTTATTTTCCAAGTTATGTCTCAAGGCCTGTTTAAAGGGTCAAACACTGAGTTGTAGGATAGTTGCCTTACATCTGGTGGCATTAGAGGCAGAGCTTGTTAAGAGCTCATTTGCATCCCTTTCTTCCCAGAATTCCAGAGGAGCATGTATGGCCTATAAGTCTCCTCATATAGGAGAGATATTACCTCCTAAAACCAGAATGCAATGATTTGCAAATCTCATAGACCCATATTTTTCTTACAATAGACCACAGAACACATATCAGATGTTGAAAGTGAGGTAATTTACAATTGGATGAAAAAAATTTATTCATTTAGAACTTGTTGGGCCAGGACCACATCTACCATTTTGTAGCATCCTTTCTTCTCTTAACAACAGTCGGTAAACATCTGGGAAGTGAGGAGACCAATTGGTGGAGTATGGGAAGAGTAATGTTGTCCCATTCTTGTTTGATGTAGAATTCTATCTGCTCAGCAGTCCTGGGTCTACTTTGTCGGATTTTTCATTTCATGATGCACCAAATGTTTTCTGTTGGTGAAAGATCTGGATGCAGGTGACCAGTTCAGCACCAGGACTCTTCTTCTGAGAAGCCAAGCTGTTCTGATGGATCCATTATGTGGTTTAGCATTGTCCTGTTGAAACATGAAAGAAACGTTGTTTGGATGGAACATATGTTAAATTTCAAATTTAATTCATCTGACCACACAACAGTTTTCAGTTTTTCCTTAGTCCATCTTAAATGAGCTTTGGACCAGAGAAGACAGCAGTGTTTTTGGATTGCGTAGACATATGGCTTCTTCTTTGTATGATATAGCTTTAGCTTGAATTTGAGAATGGAACAGAAAACTGTTAACAGAGAATGATTTCTGGAAGTGTTCCTGATCCTGTGATTGATTTCCAGTACAGAATGATACCTGTCGGTGCTGCCTGAGGGCCCGTAGATCACAAGCCTCTAATACTGACTGTCAGCCTGGTCTCCTGTGTATATGGATTTCTCCAGATTCTCTGACGCTTTTGATCATATTATATACTGTAGATGATGGGATATTCAAAGTCTTTGCAATTTTACATTGAGGAACAATTTTCTGAAATTGTTCAACAATTTTTAGATGCAGTTTTTTGTAGATTGGTGAACCTCCGCCCATCTTTGACTCAGCCTCTCTAACATGCTCTTTTTATACCCAGTCATATAATTTAGTACCAAATTGCACCTCCAGATATTTTTTGTTTAGTTCCACTTATTTTTCCAGTCTTTCGTTGTCCCTGGCCCAACTTTTTTGAGAGGTGTTGCTGCCATCATGTTCTAGAGGAGTTCATTTTTCTCACAAAATAGTAAAATGTCTCACTTTTACCATCTGATATGTGTTCTGTCATCTACTGTGAATAAAATACAGGTCTATGCAGGGGCGTAGCTAAAGGCTCAGGGGCCCTGGTGCAAGAGTTCAGCTTGCCCCCCCCCCCCCCTTCCCTCAGCGCTGGTGCACCTAGCTTTTCTGCCGGCCAAGTCAAAAACTGAACCCCCCTCCCCCATGCCAAATTCTCACCCTAACCTTTTCCCTCCTAACATTACATATATCACTACAGAACATACAGGGTAAGGCTACATTCACACCATAGTTGTTTTTGCGGCCTCCGGGTTCAGGGAAGTGACGGCGCATGCGCAAATGAATGGAAGCGCTTGCAGTGTTCGGCACTGCAAGCGCTATTGCGCATGTGCCGGGCACGATTACAATGCGCAGGCGCGGGATTTCAGCGCTAGACCGAACGGTCTAGCGTTGTCAATCACTCAACGAAGGGGCGTGCACTTAGGCAGGGGGGCGAGCCTCGGAGCCGGGAGGACGGTGAAGAACCAGTGCTCGAAAGGAAAGAGCCCACCCCCCGGTGCTCCGAAGGCTCATTAGCATAATTTTTAAAGTAAGGATTTCTCCTCAACCGCTGCTTTATACTCAGCTATTCAGGTATTTGCCTTCATAGGAAAACTGCCCCTATTAACCTATGTATACATAGGTTAGAACAGGGTGACAGAACCTCTTTAAGTTCTGTACGTTGAAAGGTGGGACTTTCATGTTTTCACCTGTTTTTCCAGTACAACCTTCGGATGCACCCGCGGTAGAATGGGGGACCTGAGCCCTGTAGTCATACAGTGAGGGGGAGTGTGAATCTTTAAATTGAGGGGGAAATCAAGCATGTGCCTCGTGGCTCTCTTCAAAGGAGTTCTCTGGGATCAACTTAAAATGGCCACCAGCAACCTGTCCTAGGATGTTAGAAGGACCAACTGCCTCCAGTTGCAGAGCTATCTACAAGGTGAGGGGACAGGGGTCTCACTGCGCTCCTGAACTTGCATATACTACACATTGGTGAGTGCTCCTGTCATGATGACATATTGTTGGCAGGATATCATCATTAAAGGGGTTGTCCAAATTATTTTTTTGTTCTTTGTATGTTTCTAACTAGTCAAATATAACAGCTTTGCCATACACTTTGTGCTTCCAAAGCTGCTGGTTTCTCAGATTTCACTCAAAGGCACATGACCAGTGATGTCAGCTTTCCTCCCTGCCAGGGTTGCCAACTGTCCAGAAATTTCTGGACAGTCTGTAAAAATAGGTGACTTTATTCCTGTGTCCATGAAAAAATATAGACATGTCCGTGATTTTTTTGAGGCTGGTGGTACTTGACTACATTATTTTGGTGGTAATTATAATCATTTTACAGCTGTCAGTAAATGCTGTTGATGGTTTCTTATCAGTATATTGAGCTATAGACATGTATTACTTATAATCTTTATGATTAGTTATGGTTTTCCAAACTGTCCGTAAAAAATGTTGTCTGTCCGTGATTTTTGGATACGTTGTCCAGAAAAAAGAAAAAATCTGGTTGGCAACCTTGCTCCCTGCTCTGCTAAAGTTTGTGCACAAACAGATAAGAGTCTGTACACCAGATGTCACTGTGCTGGCCACGCCCCCTGCTCTGCCTGAGCTGCTGGGTGCTCTCTTCCTGGATTTTTTCAGATAAAACCTTAACCCCCTCAGCCAGCACAGACTGAAGGCTGAAGGGTTTACTACAGTAGCTGCAGGCAGTGAAGAGACAAATGGAAGCTGACAGAGGAGTTCTGCAGAGTATTGCACAAGAAAGGTAGGGGAAGTTCCTGTGTGTATTGTATCAGCAGTGTCATTGTACAGTTGGGACTTGTAGTCCTACATGTACAACATGCTGCTGAGTATCCCAGCAGGCAGACATGTCACTCAGCACTTGTATTCACTCCCTTTGCAGAGCAAGGGGAGAGGGGGGGGGGAGAGATTGTTGTTATTGCATGTAAACAAAGGCCAGAAGAGAACCAGGGAAATGAGGAAATATAGATTTTTTTTTTTGCCTAAAACCTGCTTAACTTAGTTATATATTGCTGCCCATCAGATTTACAGTGCTATATTTTTTTCATAACTTGGACAACCCCTTTCACATTTATTGTAAAGCAGTGTAATGTGTAGGGAGGCCCCGTCCCCTCACCACCCTAGGCAGCTTTCCAGCCCTGGAATAGTTTACTTGCGCCCATTTTATATCATTTCCAGAGAATCCCAGAGAATGTATATGGAACTGACGGACATCTGAGTGCCATAGGCTTTGGATGGACTAGCGGCGTGCATCCTTGACCACCACTCCATTCAAACGATTCCTCACTGCAGTTCATTGAGAAGTAATGCCATGGTTTGGGACCTCCATTTTAGTGGTTGGTGGGGGTGACAGTGATGGTGTCTCTAGCAATTAGATATTGAAGGGGTTGTCTCAGTATCACAACATATCGCCAGTCCGCACTGATTAGTGTGCATCCAACTGCTGGGACACCCCCCCCCCCACACCCAATCACAACAATTAGGTCCCTAAGTGAATACAGAGAGTACTGTGCCTCCATTAATTCAACAGATCCATAGAGCTGAATAGAGTGGCAGCACTCATGTGTCTCGAGGAACTCAGTTGGACCTCCACCATTCAGATACTTATGACTTAGCCACGTTAAGATGTGACTATCTCTTTTATGGCCGATCCTGTGGATAGCTGTCTATTCTGGGATGCCCCATTTAAAATGATGGCTGATAGGTGTATCATGACCTCCTGCTTTATACTACTACTATCGCTAGTTAGTGAATCAGAAACTAAGAAATATACCTTCTGTAAGTGACCGCATAGTAAAATGCACTTTGTTATTCTCTCTATATCAGTTCAGACTTTTATCCCTTACAAGTTTTCCTTTCTGACAAGCATCTGACATCAGGGAATGTCCTATCTACTCATTAACTCATTTGGAGGGTGTGACACCAGTATAAGGAGGGTTCCCATGCAGACAGCCCTGTCACTTACGGTGAGAGCAGACATGCCGCTTGACAGCAGAAAATGTTTTCTGTTCTGGAAATGTTCAGGATCTCACTTTCTAATGATGGTTTTCTTCGGAATTGCGAACTGTCATTCAGTAAGGACAATAAAAGACCATGGAATACAATGGCCCCAGGTAAGCCGCTCCACCTGCATGGTAATGTTTACTATGCTCTAATTCAGCAGAAATAAATTATTAGGGTACGTTCACACAACGGAATTTTGGCGCAGATAGCGTCATACTGCCGAAACTCTGTAGAGAATCCACCAGCGCCCGCATGCTTTCTGCTTCCCAGAGGCAGCACTGAAGATTGCGGAGCGGCGGCTTCTAGCCAGGGTCGAGCTGAGAAGGGGCACAATCCCCCCCCTTGGTGCCGCTGCAGCTTTAAGCCGTATAGTACAGACAAAACTGGCTGCTTCTGATAAGTGTATTTTATAGACAGTAATATTTTACATAATGTGCATTATTATATTTTATAACTTATTTATTTATGTGTACATAATTGTATTTTTTTTTAAAAATTGATGATTTTGCTGTTTATACTACTATCAAAAGATAGATAGATAGATTAGAAATAGATAGATTAGAAATAGATAGATAGATAGATAGATTAGAAATAGATAGATAGATAGATAGATAGATAGATAGATAGATAGATTAGAAATAGATAGATAGATAGATAGACAGATTAGGAAATAGATTGATAGATGGAATCCCCTTCTGTTAGTTATGGACATAAGTCTTTACCCTGGACTTCTACAGAGATGAGGACACCAACTCAGGGGCACACCACCAATGAGGCCAGGTGAGGCGATTTCCTTAGGCAGCACCAGGTCGGGGCAAGACGGAGGCAGAGGAAGGGCTATGGGCAATGAACGCTTTCATTGTGGAAACGCTCATCTCTACATATTCAACTGCATTACAGTACTCAGAACATCAAGAATGCTGCGATAGGGCACTGGAGTGATGTCTCCCAGGACCACCATTTCCTCTAACAGGCTTTAGTCCTAGTTTCTGTAGCCTATCAGAGTCAGATATTACATCAGAGGAGACATCACTGGATGTAAGAGGTACATATGTGGCGCTGTATTACCCTTTATGTTTTGTAGCTCTGTAAGCAGGGGTGCACCTAGCCTTTCTGCTGCCTGACGCGAAAACTGAAACTGCGCCCCCCCCCCATATCAATTTCTTAACCTATCCCATTTACCACAATGAAAGCGCTTATTGACCATAGCTCTTCTGCTGCCCCCCCCCCCCCCCTCACCTCAGGCAGCAGAAAGGCTAAGTGCACCCCTGCACCAACTGATACTGCCAAACACAAAGTCCAGTTTGAATTGGTTGTCCAGAATGGAAAAAAAAATCTGCTTTCAACAAACAGCGCCCCTCTTACCCATTGGCTGTATCTGGTATTGCACACATTGTATTAACTTGAATGGAAATGAGCTGCAATACCAGATACAGCCTATGGACAAGAGGGGCGCTGCATCTGGACGTGACACTGATACTTGAGATGACCTTGCAGTCTCGAGGTATATTCATGCTGTAAGGAGATCAGGTGAGGTGCTGTCATTCCTCATCCTTGTCACTACTAGGGGAAGTCTCTGGCAAAGTATCAGACATTGCCTAACAAATCACCTGATCCAAGAGACAGCGGTTACATTAGATAAGCAAACATGAAAGTTACAAGGTTTCCTGTCTGGTAATTGCTGGCATGTAGTGAATGCAGAGCATGCACACTCTCCATTGCAACAGTCCACACACCCAAGTGTTCTACTGAACAGACACAATGACATGATATGCAAGACAAAAAAAACCCCGCACACACACGGGTGGACTAGCGATAACTATTGGAGTAATTATAAATACTGTGAGGACACTACAGGGAGGTCCATTATAAATACTGGGGACCCTACTGGGGCATTATATACATTGAGGGCACCAGAGGGGGCATAATGTATACTGGAGCACTACAGGGGGCCATTACATGGACACTATAAAAACTGGGAGCACTACAAAGAGGCATTATATCTGCATTACTATTATTGGGCACAATATGGAGGGCACTACTAATGGGGCACTTTTGGGGAACATTATAACTATTGGGGGCACTGTAGGGAGCACTATTACTAATGAGCACACTCTGGGACAGAATAATTGCTGTTGGTTGGGACTTTGAGGAGCACTATTACTATGGGGAGGACTATCTCCATGTTACTATTATCCCTGCAGTATAGTATTTGGGGGCATTAGGGAGCACAGCAGCACACTGTTGGAGGTAGCTGTAAGATAACAAAACTGGGAAACCAGTGGGGAGGAAGATGATAGAAAAGTGAAGAACCTAAGATGTCTAAGATGTCTGTGTGGCAAACTCTGCAGAGATGAGATGTGGCTGAAATACTTTGTCATTTTCTACTCTTGGAAAATTCCTTTAAGAAGTGAGTTTTTTTTTAAAACTCTCCGAGAACCCCATTTAAACTGTCAAACAGGCATACATAGAACTGAGGGCCCCATCGCAAAGCTTAACCTTCTGGTGCTGGTCATCACTACTGAACCCATAGCCACTTACGGCAGATATTGTGCTTGTTTGCCCCAATCTCCTTTTCATGAGTTTCTTGGGTTTACTCCATTGGAAGTCCTGTGCATGGGGAGATAACTGCACATTAAAATAAGAAGACTGAGCTGCACCCCACTGCACCCTCTGTTGAAAGGAAGGTTTGGGTGTCCACAAATTTTTTGCAAGTGAAATGTAGTAGTATGGTACTGTGTAAGGATGGCTAAACGGACTGAACCAGGTTCTGTCCGAACTTTGCTATTTTTTGGAAGGCAGACAAACCTGAATATTTTCAGGTTAGTTTTGGATGAATTCAATAAAATGGAGCGTAGCAGAAAAAAGCACTAGGGAGGAAGAAGGGTTCTCACATCACCCTGAGGTTTTTTTTTTTTTTTAAAAATGTTTAAATCAGTGATTGAGAACGAAATATTAGGGCTAAATTCATTTATTATGTCCACACACACAATTCAGTTCCAATTTTTTTTGAGGCGGGTTATTGAATTTAATTAAACCAGCATATCGGTGATCAGTACAGCAATACACAGGCTAGGGCTCCTACTTTCCTGTGAGTGATAAAGAGAAATTGAGCTCCAGGCCTCAATCGTCCGTTTCTGTGAATTACATTTCCATACATTTGGAATTTAATTTTTTGGGGTGTGTTCAATTTAATTAAACCAGAATAAAGGTTATTAGTACAGCAATACACAAGCTAGGGCACCTACTTTCCTGTGAGTGATAATGAGAAATTAAGCATAAGGCCTTAATCGTCTGTTTCTGTTTATTCTATATCCACACGGTTGGAAATACATTTTTGGGGGATTGTTCAATTTAACGGTTTAACAAATTAACCAGCATATATATATATGAGTACTACAACAATACACAGACTAGGGCAGCAATTTACCTGTGAATAGTAACATCAATTGAGCTTGAGGCCTGTCCCTTAATCATCCATTTTCATTTATTTTATATCCATATGGTTGAAATTTTATTTTTTGGGAGAATTGTTTATTTTAATGAAAGCAGCATATAGGTGATCAGCAACTAATAAACAGGCTAGGGCAGCACTTTACCTGTGAGTGTTAACATGAATTTGAGCGTCAGGCCTGAATCGTCTGTTTCTGTTTATTGTATATCCACACAGTTGGAATTTATTTTTTGGGGGATTGTTCAATTTAATGAAACCAGGATATACAGTCATGGCCAAAGTTTGAGAATGATACAAATATTAATTTTTACAAAGTCTACTGCTTCAGTTTTTATAATGGCAATTTGCATATACTCCAGAATGTTAAAAGAGTGATCAGCTTAACAGCAATTACTTGCAAAGTCAATATTTGCCTAGAAAATGCACTTTATCCCCCAAAACACATTTCAACATCATTGCAGCCCTGCCTTAAAAGGACCAGCTAACATCGTTTCAGTGATTGCTCCATTAACACAGGTGTGGGTGTTGATGAGGACAGGGCTGGAGATCAATCTGTCATGATTAAGTAAGAATGACACCACTGGACACTTTAAAAGGAGGCTGGTGCTTGGCATCATTGTTTCTCTTCTGTTAACCATGGTTAACTCTAAAGAAACACGTGCAATCATCATTGCACAAAAACGGACAGGGAAGAGTATCGCAGCTAGAAAGATTGCACCTCAGTCAACAATCTATTGCATCATCAAGAACTTCAAGGAGAGAGGTTCCATTTGTTGCCAAAAAGGCTCCAGGGCGCCCAAGAAAGACCAGCAAGCGCCAGGACCGTCTCTTAAAAGTGTTTCAGCTGCGGGATCGGGCTACCAGCCAGTGCAGAGCTTGCTCAGGAATGGCAGCAGGCAGGTGTGAGTGCATCTGCATGCACTGTGAGGCGGAGACTCTTGGAGCAAGGCCTGGTCTCAAGGAGGGCAGCAAAGAAGCCACTTCTCTCCAGAAAAAACATCAGGAACAGACTGATATTCTGCAAAAGGTACAGGGAGTGGACTGCTGAGGACTGGGGTAAAGTTATTTTCTCTGATGAATCCCCTTTTCGATTGTTTGGGACATCTGGAAAACAGCTTATTCGGAGAAGACGAGGTGAGCGCTACCACCAGTCTTGTCTCATGCCAACTGTAAAGCATCCTGAAACCATTCATGTGTGGAGTTGCTTCTCAGCCAAGGGAATCGGCTCTCTCTCAGTCTTGCCTAAAAACACAGCCATGAATAAAGAATGGTACCAGAATGTCCTCCGAGAGCAACTTCTCCCAACCGTCCAAGAGCAGTTTGGCTATCAACAATGCCTTTTCCAGCATGATGGAGCACCTTGCCATAAAGCAAAGGTGATAACTAAATGGCTCAGGGAACAAAACATAGAGATTTTGGGTCCATGCCCTGGAAACTCCCCAGATCTTAATCCCATTGAGAACTTGTGGTCAATCATCAAGAGACGGGTGGACAAACAAAACCTACAAATTCTGACAAAATGCAAGCATTGATTGTGCAAGAATGGACTGCTATCAGTCAGGATTTGGTCCAGAAGTTGATTGAGAGCATGCCCGGCAGAATTGCAGAGGTCCTGAAGAAGAAGGGTCAACACTGCAAATATTGACTTGCTGCATTAACTAATTCTAACTGTTAATATAAGCTTTTGTTACTCATAATATGATTGCAATTATATTTCTGTATGTGATAAAAAAATCTGACAAACACACATAAAAACCAGAGGGCAGCAGATCATGTGAAAATATAATATTTGTGTCATTCTCAAAACTTTTGGCCATGACTATATATGCTATTACTACACCAATACACAGGGTAGTGCACAAAAGTATCTGTGTGTGATAATGAATTTAGGCCTAAATGTGTTTTTCTTTATTTCTGTCTCCACACGTTTCCAGGTGTTAATTGTTACTCATTTAAAGACGTATGAGGGATGAATGATTGTTAATTTGGTCAATCATCCACATACACTTTACGTTATGTCACTTTTAGATCCCAGTTGATATTTTTCTGCTCACATAAACGATTTACTTGTTTGTCATCTTATTGCTGTTATCTGACACTAAAAAATTTCCTGTCATTTTTAAAATAAAATGCATTTTATTTTATGCTATATGTCATATGCTTTACATTATACTCTGTGCCCCAATAAAGTATAATGCCCCCTTATGTGCCTCCACATAGTATAATGCCCCCTTATGTGCCTCCACATAGTATAATGCCTCCTTATGTACCTCCACATAGTACAATGCCTCCTTATGTGCCTCCACATAGTATAATGCCCCCTTATGTGCCTCCACATAGTATAATGTCCCCTTATGTGCCTCCACATAGTATATGTCCCCTTATGTGCCTCCACATAGTATAATGTCCCCTTATGTGCCACCACATAGTACAGTCATGGCCAAAAGTTTTGAGAATGATACAAATAATAATTTCTACAAAGTCTACTGTTTCAGTTTAAAATGGCAATTTTCATATACTCCAGAATGTTTATAAAGAGTGATCAGCTTAACAGCAATTACTTGCAAAGTCAATATTTGCCTAGAAAATGAACTTTATCCCCCAAAACACATTTCAACATCATTGCAGCCCTGCCTTAAAAGGACCAGCTAACATCGTTTCAGTGATTGCTCCATTAACACAGATGTGGGTGTTGATGAGGACAGGGCTGGAGATCAATCTGTCATGATTAAGTAAGAATGACACCACTGGACACTTTAAAAGGAGGCTGGTGCTTGGCATCATTGTTTCTCTTCTGTTAACCATGGTTAACTCTAAAGAAACACGTGCAATCATCATTGCACAAAAACGGACAGGGAAGAGTATCGCAGCTAGAAAGATTGCACCTCAGTCAACAATCTATCGCATCATCAAGAACTTCAAGGAGAGAGGTTCCATTGTTGCCAAAAAAGGCTCCAGGGCGCCCAAGAAAGACCAGCAAGCGCCAGGACCGTCTCTTAAAAGTGTTTCAGCTGCGGGATCGGGCTACCAGCAGTGCAGAGCTTGCTTAGGAATGGCAGCAGGCAGGTGTGAGTGCATCTGCACGCACTGTGAGGCGGAGACTCTTGGAGCAAGGCCTGGTCTCAAGGAGGGCAGCAAAGAAGCCACTTCTCTCCAGAAAAAACATCAGGACAGACTGATATTCTGCAAAAGGTACAGGGGAGTGGACTGCTGAGGACTGGGGTTAAAGTTATTTCTCTGATGAATCCCCTTTTCGATTGTTTGGGACATCTGGAAAACAGCTTATTCGGAGAAGACGAGGTGAGCGCTACCACCAGTCTTGTTCTCATGCCCAACTGTAAAGCATCCTGAAACCATTCATGTGTGGAGTTGCTTCTCAGCCAAGGGAATCGGCTCTCTCACAATCTTGCCTAAAAACACAGCCATGAATAAAGAATGGTACCAGAATGTCCTCCGAGAGCAACTTCTCCCAACCGTCCAAGAGCAGTTTGGCTATCAACAATGCCTTTTCCAGCATTGATGGAGCACCTTGCCATAAAGCAAAGGTGATAAACTAATGGCTCAGGGAACAAAACATAGAGATTTTGGGTCCATGGCCTGGAAACTCCCCAGATCTTAATCCCATTGAGAACTTGTGGTCAATCATCAAGAGACGGGTGGACAAACAAAACCTTAACAAATCTGACAAAATGCAAGCATTGATTGTGCAAGAATGGACTGCTATCAGTCAGGATTTGGTCCAGAAGTTGATTGAAAGCATGCCAGGGAGAATTGCAGAGGTCCTGAAGAAGAAGGGTCAACACTGCAAATATTGACTTGCTGCATAACTCATTCTAACT